>OY731401.1:53979055-54214522 GCA_963425845.1 Sphenostylis stenocarpa
GTATATGTAACTATACGTATTCATTTTGATTTCTTTTAAACAAAGTACCATTTGTTTTCAAAGGAGGTGGAATGTGAGGGATTAGTTTCATCGCATGTTGACGCTTTCTTCCCTTAGTAACCTTCATTATTCATTAGGGATATAAGCAAGGAGAAGGGATAGCCTACACCAATTATATTTATTACAATATACACGATGAGAGGCCAAGACACGCGAGAAAGGGCCAGAAAGATAGAAAGTTTTTCTTTGTGTATCTTAACTAGAAGCAATGCAAAAGAACTTTAGAAAAAACTATCTCAAGCCAACCAAAGCATAATGACTCTTGGGACGATTGAAGCTTTAATCATTTGTAAAATTAAATTATTTTATAAACCAATTTAATCGTCTCTTAATAATTTAAAAAAATTAAAAGTAAATAATTATATCAATGTCAACGAAAAATTTTATTTTTATTTATTACACCTAATGTTTTACTAATTTTAATTAATTTAATATAATTTTAATTTTTAATATATTTTATTTCTTAAGAAAATTGTGCTATAGTTTTTGTTTCTTGTCTTCGCCTTTGGTTAAGATTTATTTCTAAGGAAGATTCTTTAAAAAGACTAAAGATGAAATATTTTAAAATTACAAAGAAATAAAAAATTGTATGGTTCTAAAATTGATATTGGTATAAATTACAAGATCCAAAATATATTTAAACCTTTTACATTAGTTTAGTTTGATTTTAGGATTAGGGAAGACGTTCATAAAAATATATTATATGATAGGTTGTTTAAAGATTATTTTTGTCTTTAATTATAAAACATTGATAACTACAACTCGAGAGATTTGTTTTTTCTTGGAAATCTTGTCACACCAACCATTTTGTTAAAGCCTTGCCGAGAGGTGATCTTCACTATATTGTTCAGCTTTGTGGTAGTAATTGCTACACACTACCATCACTGTGGTCGGTGTTATTACACTTCATAGATCTCACAACCAAGTTCTACAAAATATATCCCTTCATTGTACAAATCTTATGGTCATCATCCTTCTTCATATTTAGCTTTGTTGTAATAGTTGTCAGTAGAGTCTTTGGGTTATGCTTGAGGAACTAATCCTTGTGATTGTATTAGAAAACCAAGTCCAATGATAATTGTATGAGCAGTATCTTCTTAAATCATGAACACATTTTTCTCCTAATAGACAATGGGTATCTTCAAAATAACCATCTCCTCCACATATAGGCCACCAATTTCCAATTTTATCCTTCCTATACACCTAATCTATAAAGAGGCTTAGGAATGATGCAGTATTTGTACTTTATTAACTTTCATTCGAGACTCATCCACTCGAAGGGGAGTGGGGGAGGGGGACCACGGTACTATAGTACATTCGATCACAGAACACAAAGACACAAGATAAAGGCACCACCAACTATAGTGGAACCAAAAGATTTATTAACGAATCCTCTTGAAATACTCTATGCTTTTAGAAAATAGAACAATAGCTACGATAAGTCAACCGCCAACGGACTCACTTAATCACAACCAATGATAACTTTCGGCACTAAACTTGAATAACAACTTTTTCATGTAACACCAATCGAAGATGATGATGGTCGCTAAGGATAAAGAGAACGAACACATATTGAATACAATTTCTAACATTTCACCTACTTCCAAAGAAAAGGATATTTTATTTAAAATATCGTAAAAATGATGACATGTTACTTACATTGATGACACAATGAGAACATTAATCCTACAACGAAATGATGATGTGGAACTCTTTTAGCCATGTCATCAATTAACCATGTATTAATAACATGAAACACAACTAATTTTATTTTTTTAAATGCAAGTAGAAAATGAAAAAAAATAAAGAAAAAGGAACAAAAAAAGTGGCAACATTTATTTGGCCAATGAATATTTTATGAATATACTCATATTGTTTTATAATATATTTATCAATGTAATATATAATCGTATAAATTCAATTGTTAATGAAAATTATTTGAATTATAAATAGATTATATCATTGACTAATGGTCAAAATAAAATATCCTTCTAAAATTAATGATTATCAAAGCGATGTGTAGCTATCAAATAGTTAGCTCTTATGTCAAATTCTTAAAACAAGACATTAGTTATGACGAGAAAGAAACAAGGCGCATAAGTTAGGATATTGATAGCATGATAGATAATAAAATGACTCAAAAAGATATAATATTGTTACAAAAGCTATTTCGTTATTATACGCGCATTCTTACTTGTTAGATGCTATCATTAACATGTTTAATATTATAAAAACAAGTTACTACTTCACCTCTAATACGTAGAAGAGGAAGGGAATATTGCTAAGACAAGCAAACATATTCACTTAAAGTATAATATTTGGAAAGATGGCGGGTGGAGCTTTAGTAACTCTAGAAAACGGAAGACAATATGAGGGTAAGATCACAACGTTCGTGTTGGTCACGTGTTTTGTAGCAGCCATGGGTGGTTTACTCTTTGGTTATGATCTTGGGATCACGGGAGGAGTGACTTCCATGGAACCTTTCCTAATAAAATTCTTTCCTAGTGTTTATAAACAAATGAAAGACGAATCTAACCACGAAAGCCAATATTGCAAATTTGACAATGAGCTCCTTACTTTGTTCACCTCTTCATTATATCTTGCTGCATTAATAGCTTCTTTTTGTGCTTCCACCACCACAAGAATGATGGGACGCAAGACCTCAATGTTTGTAGGTGGTTTTTTTTCCTTGTGGGTGCTTTGTTGAATGGTTTTGCCATCAATATTGAGATGCTTATCATAGGTCGTTTATTGCTTGGTTTTGGTGTTGGATATTGTAATCGGGTGAGACTTCGTATCATTTTCAATGCTTTCAAGTTTTATTATAAATGTAGATAACTTTTCATGATTAACTATTTTAAAATGTTTTCTTTCATTATTATTATATCCAATAGTCTGTACTGTGTATTTGTCTGAAATGGCCCCAACAAGGATAAGAGGTGCACTCAACATTGGATTTCAAATGATGATCACAATTGGCATATTAATTGCAAACCTTATCAACTATGGGACTGCAAAACTAGAATATGGTTGGAGAGTTTCTTTAGGTATTGGTGCAGTTCCCGCAATAATGTTATGTGTAGGAGCTCTTTTCTTAGGTGACACGCCAAACTCTCTGATTGAAAGAGGTAAAATAGAAGCAGCTAAGAAAATGTTGCAAAGGATTCGTGGCATTGATAATGTTGAGGAGGAGTTCCAAGACCTCGTTGATGCGACTACAGCGGCCAAAGATGTGGAACACCCATGGAAGAACATTACACAACCAAAATATAGACCTCAACTCACTTTTTGCTCTCTGATTCCATTCTTCCAACAATTCACTGGTATCAATGTCATAATGTTTTATGCACCCGTCCTCTTCAAAACTTTAGGCTTTGGTAACGATACTTCCCTTATGTCTTCCGTTATCACTGGAGGTGTTAATGTGGTTGCCACTGTTGTTTCCATTTTCACCGTGGACAAGTTTGGAAGAAGGATATTGTTCCTCGAAGGTGGCATTCAAATGTTTGTTTGTCGGGTAAAATCTTTAACTTAATCAATAGACAATGCTTGTTATTTTAATATTTTAAAAAAATTATCATTTTTATCACTTTAGTTAAGTCAATTTTTTAGCATGAACAACTAATTTGGAGGCCATAATAATTGCTTGTAGCTTGTCTGTTGGAACCATGATTGCTATGAAGTTTGGAGTGAGCGGTGAAGGCTCATTTACCAATGGAGAAGCTAGTCTCCTCTTATTTTTTATATGTGCATATGTTGCAGCATATGCATGGTCTTGGGGTCCACTAGGGTGGTTGGTTCCAAGTGAAATATGTTCTCTTGAGGTTCGATCGGCAGGTCAAGGCACCAATGTTGCTGTAAACATGTTGTTCACCTTTGTCATTGCTCAAATTTTCCTAACCATGCTTTGTCACTTGAAGTTTGGCCTTTTCTTCTTCTTTGCTGGATTTGTCCTCATCATGACCATTTTTGTTGCCTTGTTCCTACCCGAGACAAGGAATGTTCGAATTGAAGAAATGAATAAAGTATGGAAATCACACTTGGTTTTGGACTAGGTTCATTCCAAATGATACCAGTCATCGATGGACACCCTCATATGGTCACACCTTGAAATTAAATTCACCAATATTTTCATTTAAATGAGCCAAAAAAACTTCTATCATTTTTCACATGATCTCATTGTAATTACGTAAATCGTATTTATTTATTTATTATTTTTTTAGTACTACTTGGATTTTGTTTGATTTTATATTTAAAGTTAATGTTGAGTTATTTGATTAAATAGTTGGTCAAAATATTTGACACTTATTCAAAACACATTGTTATTTAACAAACACTACATACGTACAACACTATGGGTATGTTTGGACCTAAGTTGAAATCGTATTGAAGGAAGAAAATTGTACATTCCAATGTATAAATAGGTATGCAATGCAAATGTTGAATTAAGTTAAACTTAAAAATGAATTTAATGAGACAAAATTCAAATCCATACACACAATTAAACTTGTTGGGGATTATGTTTTGTTGAAAGTTTCGAAATCTGTAGAAACTACCACCATATTTTTATTTTAATCGAGAATAATTTTTAGTCTCAAGATTTTCTTCCTTTTTTAATTTTTCAGTTCAAAATTTTATATCAAGTTAAAGTTATGGTATATTTACATGGCGGAGACATTGTCAACATTGATATTAAGGTTAATAATGATGATAGTCATAAATATACTTTCCTCTGAAGTGGTACGATAAGTAATGGTGATAATGACACTAATTATGATATTGGTGACAATGATAATGAATATAATAATTATGATAACAATGTTTGTGGTAATAATTCTAATATTGATAGAAGTTACGGTAATAACAAAAATGATTGTGGCAATGCTAGTCAAGATAATAGCTATGATAATGACCATGAATAAAATGTTCCCAAATATCAAATTCATATTCATAAATAGTTTTTCATCATTTTGAGAAAAACTCAATTAAGTGTTTCATACCCCAACAAATATTGTGTTAACTCTGGTCCCTTTAATTTATTTTAGATTTCCTTAAAACTTTTCCCATTGTTATCCCCATTATTAAACTATAAGTGATGATTTAACTAACACAAGTTGCACATAAGTACTTTATTTTAGGATTCATGTACACACTATGTGGTATATGTAACTATACGTATTCATTTTGATTTCTTTTAAACAAAGTACCATTTGTTTTCAAAGGAGGTGGAATGTGAGGGATTAGTTTCATCGCATGTTGACGCTTTCTTCCCTTAGTAACCTTCATTATTCATTAGGGATATAAGCAAGGAGAAGGGATAGCCTACACCAATTATATTTATTACAATATACACGATGAGAGGCCAAGACACGCAGAAAAGGGCGAGAAAGATAGAAAGTTTTTCTTTGTGTATCTTAACTAGAAGCAATGCAAAAGAACTTTAGAAAAAACTATCTCAAGCCAACCAAAGCATAATGACTCTTGGGACGATTGAAGCTTCAATCATTTGTAAAATTAAATTATTTTATAAACCAATTTAATCGTCTCTTAATAATTTAAAAAAAATTAAAAGTAAATAATTATATCAATGTCAACGAAAAATTTTTATTTTTATTTATTACACCTAATGTTTTACTAATTTTAATTAATTTAATATAATTTTAATTTTTAATATATTTTATTTCTTAAGAAAATTGTGCTATAGTTTTTGTTTCTTGTCTTCGCCTTTGGTTAAGATTTATTTCTAAGGAAGATTCTTTAAAAAGACTAAAGATGAAATATTTTAAAATTACAAAGAAATAAAAATTGTATGGTTCTAAAATTGATATTGGTATAAATTACAAGATCCAAAATATATTTAAACCTTTTACATTAGTTTAGTTTGATTTTAGGATTAGGGAAGACGTTCATAAAAAATATTATATGATAGGTTGTTTAAAGATTATTTTTGTCTTTAATTATAAAACATTGATAACTACAACTCGGAGATTTGTTTTTTCTTGGAAATCTTGTCACACCAACCATTTTGTTAAAGCCTTGCCAGAGGTGATCTTCACTATATTGTTCAGCTTTGTGGTAGTAATTGCTACACACTACCATCACACGTGGTCGGTGTTATTACACTTCATAGATCTCACAACCAAGTTCTACAAAATATATCCCTTCATTGTACAAATCTTCTGGTCATCATCCTTCTTCATATTTAGCTTTGTTGTAATAGTTGTCAGTAGAGTCTTTGGGTTATGCTTGAGGAAACTAATCCTTGTGATTGTATTAGAAAACCAAGTCCAATGATAATTGTATGAGCAAGTATCTTCTTAAATCATGAACACATTTTTCTCCTAATAGACAATGGGTATCTTCAAAATAACCATCTCCTCCACATATAGGCCACCAATTTCCAATTTTATCCTTCCTATACCTAATCTATAAAGAGGCTTAGGAATGATGCAGTATTTGTACTTTATTAACTTTCATTCGGACTCATCCACTCGAAGGGGAGTGGGGAGAGGGGGACCACAAGTACTATAGTACATTCGATCACGGACACAAAGACACAAGATAAAGGCACCACCAACTATAGTGGAACCAAAAGATTTATTAACGAATCCTCTTGAAATACTCTATGCTTTTAGAAAATAGAACAATAGCTACGATAAGTCAACTGCCAACGGACTCACTTAATCACAACCAATGATAACTTTCAGCACTAAACTTGAATAACAACTTTTTCATGTAACACCAATCGAAGATGATGATGGTCGCTAAGGATAAAGAGAACGAACACATATTGAATACAATTTCTAACATTTCACCTACTTCCAAAGAAAAGGATATTTTATTTAAAATACGTAAAAATGATGACATGTTACTTACATTGATGACACAATGAGAACATTAATCCTACAACGAAATGATGATGTGGAACTCTTTTAGCCATGTCATCAATTAACCATGTATTAATAACATGAAACACAACTAATTTTATTTTTTTAAATGCAAGTAGAAAATGAAAAAAAATAAAGAAAAAGGAACAAAAAAAGTGGCAACATTTATTTGGCCAATGAATATTTTATGAATATACTCATATTGTTTTATAATATATTTATCAATGTAATATATAATCGTATAAATTCAATTGTTAATGAAAATTATTTGAATTATAAATAGATTATATCATTGACTAATGGTCGAAATAAAATATCCTTCTAAAATTAATGATTATCAAAGCGATGTGTAGCTATCAAATAGTTAGCTCTTATGTCAAATTCTTAAAACAAGACATTAGTTATGACAGAAAGAAACAAGGCGCATAAGTTAGGATATTGATAGCATGATAGATAATAAAATGACTCAAAAAGATATAATATTGTTACAAAAGCTATTTCGTTATTATACGCGCATTCTTACTTGTTAGATGCTATCATTAACATGTTTAATATTATAAAAACAAGTTACTACTTCACCTCTAATACGTAGAAGAGGAAGGGAATATTGCTAAGACAAGCAAACATATTCACTTAAAGTATAATATTTGGAAAGATGGCGGGTGGAGCTTTAGTAACTCTAGAAAACGGAAGACAATATGAGGGTAAGATCACAACGTTCGTGTTGGTCACGTGTTTTGTAGCAGCCATGGGTGGTTTACTCTTTGGTTATGATCTTGGGATCACGGGAGGAGTGACTTCCATGGAACCTTTCCTAATAAAATTCTTTCCTAGTGTTTATAAACAAATGAAAGACGAATCTAACCACGAAAGCCAATATTGCAAATTTGACAATGAGCTCCTTACTTTGTTCACCTCTTCATTATATCTTGCTGCATTAATAGCTTCTTTTTGTGCTTCCACCACCACAAGAATGATGGGACGCAAGACCTCAATGTTTGTAGGTGGTTTTTTTTTCCTTGTGGGTGCTTTGTTGAATGGTTTTGCCATCAATATTGAGATGCTTATCATAGGTCGTTTATTGCTTGGTTTTGGTGTTGGATATTGTAATCAGGTGAGACTTCGTATCATTTTCAATGCTTTCAAGTTTTATTATAAATGTAGATAACTTTTCATGATTAACTATTTTAAAATGTTTTCTTTCATTATTATTATATCCAATAGTCTGCACTGTGTATTTGTCCGAAATGGCCCCAACAAGGATAAGAGGTGCACTCAACATTGGATTTCAAATGATGATCACAATTGGCATATTAATTGCAAACCTTATCAACTATGGGACTGCAAAACTAGAATATGGTTGGAGAGTTTCTTTAGGTATTGGTGCAGTTCCCGCAATAATGTTATGTGTAGGAGCTCTTTTCTTAGGTGACACGCCAAACTCTCCGATTGAAAGAGGTAAAATAGAAGCAGACTAAGAAAATGTTGCAAAGGATTCGTGGCATTGATAATGTTGAGGAGGAGTTCCAAGACCTCGTTGATGCGACTACAGCAGCCAAAGATGTGGAACACCCATGGAAGAACATTACACAACCAAAATATAGACCTCAACTCACTTTTTGCTCTCTGATTCCATTCTTCCAACAATTCACTCGGTATCAATGTCATAATGTTTTATGCACCCGTCCTCTTCAAAACTTTAGGCTTTGGTAACGATACTTCCCTTATGTCTTCCGTTATCACTGGAGGTGTTAATGTGGTTGCCACTGTTGTTTCCATTTTCACCGTGGACAAGTTTGGAAGAAGGATATTGTTCCTCGAAGGTGGCATTCAAATGTTTGTTTGTCGGGTAAAATCTTTAACTTAATCAATAGACAATGCTTGTTATTTTAATATTTTAAAAAAATTATCATTTTTATCACTTTAGTTAAGTCAATTTTTTAGCATGAACAACTAATTTGGAGGCCATAATAATTGCTTGTAGCTTGCTCGTTGGAACCATGATTGCTATGAAGTTTGGAGTGAGCGGTGAAGGCTCATTTACCAATGGAGAAGCTAGTCTCCTCTTATTTTTTATATGTGCATATGTTGCAGCATATGCATGGTCTTGGGGTCCACTAGGGTGGTTGGTTCCAAGTGAAATATGTTCTCTTGAGGTTCGATCGGCAGGTCAAGGCACCAATGTTGCTTGTAAACATGTTGTTCACCTTTGTCATTGCTCAAATTTTCCTAACCATGCTTTGTCACTTGAAGTTTGGCCTTTTCTTCTTCTTTGCTGGATTTTTCCTCATCATGACCATTTTTGTTGCCTTGTTCCTACCCGAGACAAGGAATGTTCGAATTGAAGAAATGAATAAAGTATGGAAATCACACTGGTTTTGGACTAGGTTCATTCCAAATGATACCGTCATCGATGGACACCCTCATATGGTCACACCTTGAAATTAAATTCACCAATATTTTCATTTAAATGAGCCAAAAAAACTTCTATCATTTTTCACATGATCTCATTGTAATTACGTAAATCGTATTTATTTATTTATTATTTTTTTAGTACTACTTGGATTTTGTTTGATTTTATAATTAAAGTTAATGTTGAGTTATTTGATTAAATAGTTGGTCAAAATATTTGACACTTATTCAAAACTCATTGTTATTTAACAAACACTACATATGTACAACACTATGGGTATGTTTGGACCTAAGTTGAAATCATATTGAATGAAGAAAATTGTACATTCTAATATATAAATAGGTATGCAAGTGCAAATGTTGAATTAAGTTAAACTTAAAAATGAATTTAATGAGACAAAATTCAAATCCAAACGCACAATTAAACTTGTTGGGGATTATGTTTTGTTGAAAGTTTCAAAATTTGTAGAAACTACCACCATATTTTTACTTTAATGGAGAATAATTTTTAGTCTCAAAACTTTCTTCCTTTTTTAATTTTTCAGTTCAAAATTTTATATCAAGTTAAAGTTATGGTATATTTACATGGCGGAGACATTGCCAACGTTGATATTAAGGTTAATAATGATGATAGTCATAAATATACTTTCCTCGGAAGTGGTACGATAAGTAATGGTGATAATGACACTAATTATGATATTGGTGACAATGATAATGAATATAATAATTATGATAACAATGTTTGTGGTAATAATTCTAATATTGATAGAAGTTACGGTAATAACAAAAATGATTGTGGCAATGCTAGTCAAGATAATAGCTATGATAATGACCATGAATAAAATGTTCCCAAATATCAAATTCATATTCATAAATAGTTTTTCATCATTTTGAGAAAAACTCAATTAAGTGTTTCATACCCCAACAAATATTGTGTTAACTCTGGTCCCTTTAATTTATTTTAGATTTCCTTAAAACTTTTCCCATTGTTATCCCCATTATTAAACTATAAGTGATGATTTAACTAACACAGTTGCACATAAGTACTTTATTTTAGGATTCATGTACACACTATGTGGTATATGTAACTATACGTATTCATTTTGATTTCTTTTAAACAAAGTACCATTTGTTTTCAAAGGAGGTGGAATGTGAGGGATTAGTTTCATCGCATGTTGACGCTTTCTTCCCTTAGTAACCTTCATTATTCATTAGGGATATAAGCAAGGAGAAGGGATAGCCTACACCAATTATATTTATTACAATATACACGATGAGAGGCCAAGACACGCAGAAAAGGGCCAGAAAGATAGAAAGTTTTTCTTTGTGTATCTTAACTAGAAGCAATGCAAAAGAACTTTAGAAAAAACTATCTCAAGCCAACCAAAGCATAATGACTCTTGGGACGATTGAAGCTTCAATCATTTGTAAAATTAAATTATTTTATAAACCAATTTAATCGTCTCTTAATAATTTAAAAAAATTAAAAGTAAATAATTATATCAATGTCAACGAAAAATTTTATTTTTATTTATTACACCTAATGTTTTACTAATTTTAATTAATTTAATATAATTTTAATTTTTAATATATTTTATTTCTTAAGAAAATTGTGCTATAGTTTTTGTTTCTTGTCTTCGCCTTTGGTTAAGATTTATTTCTAAGGAAGATTCTTTAAAAAGACTAAAGATGAAATATTTTAAAATTACAAAGAAATAAAAATTGTATGGTTCTAAAATTGATATTGGTATAAATTACAAGATCCAAAATATATTTAAACCTTTTACATTAGTTTAGTTTGATTTTAGGATTAGGGAAGACGTTCATAAAAAAATATTATATGATAGGTTGTTTAAAGATTATTTTTGTCTTTAATTATAAAACATTGATAACTACAACTCGGAGATTTGTTTTTTCTTGGAAATCTTGTCACACCAACCATTTTGTTAAAGCCTTGCCGGAGGTGATCTTCACTATATTGTTCAGCTTTGTGGTAGTAATTGCTACACACTACCATCACCGTGGTCGGTGTTATTACACTTCATAGATCTCACAACCAAGTTCTACAAAATATATCCCTTCATTGTACAAATCTTCTGGTCATCATCCTTCTTCATATTTAGCTTTGTTGTAATAGTTGTCCGTAGAGTCTTTGGGTTATGCTTGAGGAAACTAATCCTTGTGATTGTATTAGAAAACCAAGTCCAATGATAATTGTATGAGCAGTATCTTCTTAAATCATGAACACATTTTTCTCCTAATAGACAATGGGTATCTTCAAAATAACCATCTCCTCCACATATAGGCCACCAATTTCCAATTTTATCCTTCCTATACCTAATCTATAAAGAGGCTTAGGAATGATGCAGTATTTGTACTTTATTAACTTTCATTCGGACTCATCCACTCGAAGGGGAGTGGGGAGAGGGGGACCACAAGTACTATAGTACATTCGATCACGAGACACAAAGACACAAGATAAAGGCACCACCAACTATAGTGGAACCAAAAGATTTATTAACGAATCCTCTTGAAATACTCTATGCTTTTAGAAAATAGAACAATAGCTACGATAAGTCAACTGCCAACGGACTCACTTAATCACAACCAATGATAACTTTCAGCACTAAACTTGAATAACAACTTTTTCATGTAACACCAATCGAAGATGATGATGGTCGCTAAGGATAAAGAGAACGAACACATATTGAATACAATTTCTAACATTTCACCTACTTCCAAAGAAAAGGATATTTTATTTAAAATACGTAAAAATGATGACATGTTACTTACATTGATGACACAATGAGAACATTAATCCTACAACGAAATGATGATGTGGAACTCTTTTAGCCATGTCATCAATTAACCATGTATTAATAACATGAAACACAACTAATTTTATTTTTTTAAATGCAAGTAGAAAATGAAAAAAAATAAAGAAAAAGGAACAAAAAAAGTGGCAACATTTATTTGGCCAATGAATATTTTATGAATATACTCATATTGTTTTATAATATATTTATCAATGTAATATATAATCGTATAAATTCAATTGTTAATGAAAATTATTTGAATTATAAATAGATTATATCATTGACTAATGGTCGAAATAAAATATCCTTCTAAAATTAATGATTATCAAAGCGATGTGTAGCTATCAAATAGTTAGCTCTTATGTCAAATTCTTAAAACAAGACATTAGTTATGACGAGAAAGAAACAAGGCGCATAAGTTAGGATATTGATAGCATGATAGATAATAAAATGACTCAAAAAGATATAATATTGTTACAAAAGCTATTTCGTTATTATACGCGCATTCTTACTTGTTAGATGCTATCATTAACATGTTTAATATTATAAAAACAAGTTACTACTTCACCTCTAATACGTAGAAGAGGAAGGGAATATTGCTAAGACAAGCAAACATATTCACTTAAAGTATAATATTTGGAAAGATGGCGGGTGGAGCTTTAGTAACTCTAGAAAACGGAAGACAATATGAGGGTAAGATCACAACGTTCGTGTTGGTCACGTGTTTTGTAGCAGCCATGGGTGGTTTACTCTTTGGTTATGATCTTGGGATCACGGGAGGAGTGACTTCCATGGAACCTTTCCTAATAAAATTCTTTCCTAGTGTTTATAAACAAATGAAAGACGAATCTAACCACGAAAGCCAATATTGCAAATTTGACAATGAGCTCCTTACTTTGTTCACCTCTTCATTATATCTTGCTGCATTAATAGCTTCTTTTTGTGCTTCCACCACCACAAGAATGATGGGACGCAAGACCTCAATGTTTGTAGGTGGTTTTTTTTCCTTGTGGGTGCTTTGTTGAATGGTTTTGCCATCAATATTGAGATGCTTATCATAGGTCGTTTATTGCTTGGTTTTGGTGTTGGATATTGTAATCGTGTGAGACTTCGTATCATTTTCAATGCTTTCAAGTTTTATTATAAATGTAGATAACTTTTCATGATTAACTATTTTAAAATGTTTTCTTTCATTATTATTATATCCAATAGTCCGTACTGTGTATTTGTCCGAAATGGCCCCAACAAGGATAAGAGGTGCACTCAACATTGGATTTCAAATGATGATCACAATTGGCATATTAATTGCAAACCTTATCAACTATGGGACTGCAAAACTAGAATATGGTTGGAGAGTTTCTTTAGGTATTGGTGCAGTTCCCGCAATAATGTTATGTGTAGGAGCTCTTTTCTTAGGTGACACGCCAAACTCTCTGATTGAAAGAGGTAAAATAGAAGCAGCTAAGAAAATGTTGCAAAGGATTCGTGGCATTGATAATGTTGAGGAGGAGTTCCAAGACCTCGTTGATGCGACTACAGCAGCCAAAGATGTGGAACACCCATGGAAGAACATTACACAACCAAAATATAGACCTCAACTCACTTTTTGCTCTCTGATTCCATTCTTCCAACAATTCACCGGTATCAATGTCATAATGTTTTATGCACCCGTCCTCTTCAAAACTTTAGGCTTTGGTAACGATACTTCCCTTATGTCTTCCGTTATCACCTGGAGGTGTTAATGTGGTTGCCACTGTTGTTTCCATTTTCACCGTGGACAAGTTTGGAAGAAGGATATTGTTCCTCGAAGGTGGCATTCAAATGTTTGTTTGTCGGGTAAAATCTTTAACTTAATCAATAGACAATGCTTGTTATTTTAATATTTTAAAAAAATTATCATTTTTATCACTTTAGTTAAGTCAATTTTTTAGCATGAACAACTAATTTGGAGGCCATAATAATTGCTTGTAGCTTGTCTGTTGGAACCATGATTGCTATGAAGTTTGGAGTGAGCGGTGAAGGCTCATTTACCAATGGAGAAGCTAGTCTCCTCTTATTTTTTATATGTGCATATGTTGCAGCATATGCATGGTCTTGGGGTCCACTAGGGTGGTTGGTTCCAAGTGAAATATGTTCTCTTGAGGTTCGATCGGCAGGTTAAGGCACCAATGTTGCTGTAAACATGTTGTTCACCTTTGTCATTGCTCAAATTTTCCTAACCATGCTTTGTCACTTGAAGTTTGGCCTTTTCTTCTTCTTTGCTGGATTTGTCCTCATCATGACCATTTTTGTTGCCTTGTTCCTACCCGAGACAAGGAATGTTCGAATTGAAGAAATGAATAAAGTATGGAAATCACACTCGGTTTTGGACTAGGTTCATTCCAAATGATACCGTCATCGATGGACACCCTCATATGGTCACACCTTGAAATTAAATTCACCAATATTTTCATTTAAATGAGCCAAAAAAACTTCTATCATTTTTCACATGATCTCATTGTAATTACGTAAATCGTATTTATTTATTTATTATTTTTTTAGTACTACTTGGATTTTGTTTGATTTTATATTTAAAGTTAATGTTGAGTTATTTGATTAAATAGTTGGTCAAAATATTTGACACTTATTCAAAACACATTGTTATTTAACAAACACTACATATGTACAACACTATGGGTATGTTTGGACCTAAGTTGAAATCATATTGAATGAAGAAAATTGTACATTCTAATATATAAATAGGTATGCAATGCAAATGTTGAATTAAGTTAAACTTAAAAATGAATTTAATGAGACAAAATTCAAATCCAAACGCACAATTAAACTTGTTGGGGATTATGTTTTGTTGAAAGTTTCAAAATTTGTAGAAACTACCACCATATTTTTACTTTAATGGAGAATAATTTTTAGTCTCAAAACTTTCTTCCTTTTTTAATTTTTCAGTTCAAAATTTTATATCAAGTTAAAGTTATGGTATATTTACATGGCGGAGACATTGCCAACGTTGATATTAAGGTTAATAATGATGATAGTCATAAATATACTTTCCTCTGAAGTGGTACGATAAGTAATGGTGATAATGACACTAATTATGATATTGGTGACAATGATAATGAATATAATAATTATGATAACAATGTTTGTGGTAATAATTCTAATATTGATAGAAGTTACGGTAATAACAAAAATGATTGTGGCAATGCTAGTCAAGATAATAGCTATGATAATGACCATGAATAAAATGTTCCCAAATATCAAATTCATATTCATAAATAGTTTTTCATCATTTTGAGAAAAACTCAATTAAGTGTTTCATACCCCAACAAATATTGTGTTAACTCTGGTCCCTTTAATTTATTTTAGATTTCCTTAAAACTTTTCCCATTGTTATCCCCATTATTAAACTATAAGTGATGATTTAACTAACACAGTTGCACATAAGTACTTTATTTTAGGATTCATGTACACACTATGTGGTATATGTAACTATACGTATTCATTTTGATTTCTTTTAAACAAAGTACCATTTGTTTTCAAAGGAGGTGGAATGTGAGGGATTAGTTTCATCGCATGTTGACGCTTTCTTCCCTTAGTAACCTTCATTATTCATTAGGGATATAAGCAAGGAGAAGGGATAGCCTACACCAATTATATTTATTACAATATACACGATGAGAGGCCAAGACACGCGAAAAGGGCCAGAAAGATAGAAAGTTTTTCTTTGTGTATCTTAACTAGAAGCAATGCAAAAGAACTTTAGAAAAAACTATCTCAAGCCAACCAAAGCATAATGACTCTTGGGACGATTGAAGCTTCAATCATTTGTAAAATTAAATTATTTTATAAACCAATTTAATCGTCTCTTAATAATTTAAAAAAAATTAAAAGTAAATAATTATATCAATGTCAACGAAAAATTTTTATTTTTATTTATTACACCTAATGTTTTACTAATTTTAATTAATTTAATATAATTTTAATTTTTAATATATTTTATTTCTTAAGAAAATTGTGCTATAGTTTTTGTTTCTTGTCTTCGCCTTTGGTTAAGATTTATTTCTAAGGAAGATTCTTTAAAAAGACTAAAGATGAAATATTTTAAAATTACAAAGAAATAAAAATTGTATGGTTCTAAAATTGATATTGGTATAAATTACAAGATCCAAAATATATTTAAACCTTTTACATTAGTTTAGTTTGATTTTAGGATTAGGGAAGACGTTCATAAAAAAATATTATATGATAGGTTGTTTAAAGATTATTTTTGTCTTTAATTATAAAACATTGATAACTACAACTCGGAGATTTGTTTTTTCTTGGAAATCTTGTCACACCAACCATTTTGTTAAAGCCTTGCCGGAGGTGATCTTCACTATATTGTTCAACTTTGTGGTAGTAATTGCTACACACTACCATCACTGTGGTCGGTGTTATTACACTTCATAGATCTCACAACCAAGTTCTACAAAATATATCCCTTCATTGTACAAATCTTCTGGTCATCATCCTTCTTCATATTTAGCTTTGTTGTAATAGTTGTCCGTAGAGTCTTTGGGTTATGCTTGAGGAAACTAATCCTTGTGATTGTATTAGAAAACCAAGTCCAATGATAATTGTATGAGCAGTATCTTCTTAAATCATGAACACATTTTTCTCCTAATAGACAATGGGTATCTTCAAAATAACCATCTCCTCCACATATAGGCCACCAATTTCCAATTTTATCCTTCCTATACCTAATCTATAAAGAGGCTTAGGAATGATGCAGTATTTGTACTTTATTAACTTTCATTCGGACTCATCCACTCGAAGGGGAGTGGGGAGAGGGGGACCACAAGTACTATAGTACATTCGATCACAGTACACAAAGACACAAGATAAAGGCACCACCAACTATAGTGGAACCAAAAGATTTATTAACGAATCCTCTTGAAATACTCTATGCTTTTAGAAAATAGAACAATAGCTACGATAAGTCAACTGCCAACGGACTCACTTAATCACAACCAATGATAACTTTCAGCACTAAACTTGAATAACAACTTTTTCATGTAACACCAATCGAAGATGATGATGGTCGCTAAGGATAAAGAGAACGAACACATATTGAATACAATTTCTAACATTTCACCTACTTCCAAAGAAAAGGATATTTTATTTAAAATACGTAAAAATGATGACATGTTACTTACATTGATGACACAATGAGAACATTAATCCTACAACGAAATGATGATGTGGAACTCTTTTAGCCATGTCATCAATTAACCATGTATTAATAACATGAAACACAACTAATTTTATTTTTTTAAATGCAAGTAGAAAATGAAAAAAAATAAAGAAAAAGGAACAAAAAAAGTGGCAACATTTATTTGGCCAATGAATATTTTATGAATATACTCATATTGTTTTATAATATATTTATCAATGTAATATATAATCGTATAAATTCAATTGTTAATGAAAATTATTTGAATTATAAATAGATTATATCATTGACTAATGGTCGAAATAAAATATCCTTCTAAAATTAATGATTATCAAAGCGATGTGTAGCTATCAAATAGTTAGCTCTTATGTCAAATTCTTAAAACAAGACATTAGTTATGACAGAAAGAAACAAGGCGCATAAGTTAGGATATTGATAGCATGATAGATAATAAAATGACTCAAAAAGATATAATATTGTTACAAAAGCTATTTCGTTATTATACGCGCATTCTTACTTGTTAGATGCTATCATTAACATGTTTAATATTATAAAAACAAGTTACTACTTCACCTCTAATACGTAGAAGAGGAAGGGAATATTGCTAAGACAAGCAAACATATTCACTTAAAGTATAATATTTGGAAAGATGGCGGGTGGAGCTTTAGTAACTCTAGAAAACGGAAGACAATATGAGGGTAAGATCACAACGTTCGTGTTGGTCACGTGTTTTGTAGCAGCCATGGGTGGTTTACTCTTTGGTTATGATCTTGGGATCACGGGAGGAGTGACTTCCATGGAACCTTTCCTAATAAAATTCTTTCCTAGTGTTTATAAACAAATGAAAGACGAATCTAACCACGAAAATGTTGCAAAGGATTCGTGGCATCGATAATGTCAAGTGAGGAGTTCCAAGACCCGTCGATGCGACTACAAAGAACCCAAAGATGTGGAAACACTCATGGAAGAACATTACACAACCAAAATATAGACCTCAACTCACTTTTGCCTTCCTCGATTCCATTCTTCCAACACCCATCGTATCACCAGTTGGCACGTTTTTTATGCACCGCCCTCTTCAAAAACGTTAGGCTTTGCACGATATTTCCTTATGTCTTCCGCTATCAATTTGAGGTGTTAATGTGGTTGCCATCAAGTGTTTCCATTTTCACCATGGACAAGTTTGCAAGAAGGATATTGTTCTTCGAAGGTGGCATTCAAATGTTTGTTTTTCGTGTAAAATCTTTAACTTAATCAATGGGGACAATGCTTGTTATTTTAATATTTTAAAAAAATTATCATTTTTATCACTTTAGTTAAGTCAATTTTTTAGCATGAACAACTAATTTGGAGGCCATAATAATTGCTTGTAGCTTGTCAGCGTTGAACCATGATTGCTATGAAGTTTGGAGGAGTTGAAGGCCTTCTTACCAATGGAGAAGCTAGTTTTTTATATGTGCATATGTCATGAAGATATGCATGGTCTCGGGGTCCACTAGGGTGGTTGGTTCCAAGTGAAATATGTTCTCTTGAGGTTCGACGCGGTGTCAAGGCACCAATGTTACCGTAAACATGTTGTTCACCTTTCAGCTATTGCTCAAATTTTCCTAATCCATGCTTTGTCACTTGAAGTTTGGCCTTTTCTTCTTCTTTGCTGGATTTGTCCTCATCATGACCATTTTTGTTGCCTTGTTCCTACCCGAGACAAGGAATGTTCGAATTGAAGAAATGAATAAAGTATGGAAATCACACTGGTTTTGGACTAGGTTCATTCCAAATGATACCGTCATCGATGGACACCCTCATATGGTCACACCTTGAAATTAAATTCACCAATATTTTCATTTAAATGAGCCAAAAAAACTTCTATCATTTTTCACATGATCTCATTGTAATTACGTAAATCGTATTTATTTATTTATTATTTTTTTAGTACTACTTGGATTTTGTTTGATTTTATATTTAAAGTTAATGTTGAGTTATTTGATTAAATAGTTGGTCAAAATATTTGACACTTATTCAAAACACATTGTTATTTAACAAACACTACATATGTACAACACTATGGGTATGTTTGGACCTAAGTTGAAATCATATTGAATGAAGAAAATTGTACATTCTAATATATAAATAGGTATGCAGTGCAAATGTTGAATTAAGTTAAACTTAAAAATGAATTTAATGAGACAAAATTCAAATCCAAACGCACAATTAAACTTGTTGGGGATTATGTTTTGTTGAAAGTTTCAAAATTTGTAGAAACTACCACCATATTTTTACTTTAATGGAGAATAATTTTTAGTCTCAAAACTTTCTTCCTTTTTTAATTTTTCAGTTCAAAATTTTATATCAAGTTAAAGTTATCGTATATTTACATGGCGGAGACATTGCCAACGTTGATATTAAGGTTAATAATGATGATAGTCATAAATATACTTTCCTCGGAAGTGGTACGATAAGTAATGGTGATAATGACACTAATTATGATATTGGTGACAATGATAATGAATATAATAATTATGATAACAATGTTTGTGGTAATAATTCTAATATTGATAGAAGTTACGGTAATAACAAAAATGATTGTGGCAATGCTAGTCAAGATAATAGCTATGATAATGACCATGAATAAAATGTTCCCAAATATCAAATTCATATTCATAAATAGTTTTTCATCATTTTGAGAAAAACTCAATTAAGTGTTTCATACCCCAACAAATATTGTGTTAACTCTGGTCCCTTTAATTTATTTTAGATTTCCTTAAAACTTTTCCCATTGTTATCCCCATTATTAAACTATAAGTGATGATTTAACTAACACAGTTGCACATAAGTACTTTATTTTAGGATTCATGTACACACTATGTGGTATATGTAACTATACGTATTCATTTTGATTTCTTTTAAACAAAGTACCATTTGTTTTCAAAGGAGGTGGAATGTGAGGGATTAGTTTCATCGCATGTTGACGCTTTCTTCCCTTAGTAACCTTCATTATTCATTAGGGATATAAGCAAGGAGAAGGGATAGCCTACACCAATTATATTTATTACAATATACACGATGAGAGGCCAAGACACGCGAGAAAAGGGCGAGAAAGATAGAAAGTTTTTCTTTGTGTATCTTAACTAGAAGCAATGCAAAAGAACTTTAGAAAAAACTATCTCAAGCCAACCAAAGCATAATGACTCTTGGGACGATTGAAGCTTCAATCATTTGTAAAATTAAATTATTTTATAAACCAATTTAATCGTCTCTTAATAATTTAAAAAAATTAAAAGTAAATAATTATATCAATGTCAACGAAAAATTTTTATTTTTATTTATTACACCTAATGTTTTACTAATTTTAATTAATTTAATATAATTTTAATTTTTAATATATTTTATTTCTTAAGAAAATTGTGCTATAGTTTTTGTTTCTTGTCTTCGCCTTTGGTTAAGATTTATTTCTAAGGAAGATTCTTTAAAAAGACTAAAGATGAAATATTTTAAAATTACAAAGAAATAAAAATTGTATGGTTCTAAAATTGATATTGGTATAAATTACAAGATCCAAAATATATTTAAACCTTTTACATTAGTTTAGTTTGATTTTAGGATTAGGGAAGACGTTCATAAAAAAATATTATATGATAGGTTGTTTAAAGATTATTTTTGTCTTTAATTATAAAACATTGATAACTACAACTCGGAGATTTGTTTTTTCTTGGAAATCTTGTCACACCAACCATTTTGTTAAAGCCTTGCCGGAGGTGATCTTCACTATATTGTTCAGCTTTGTGGTAGTAATTGCTACACACTACCATCATCGTGGTCGGTGTTATTACACTTCATAGATCTCACAACCAAGTTCTACAAAATATATCCCTTCATTGTACAAATCTTCTGGTCATCATCCTTCTTCATATTTAGCTTTGTTGTAATAGTTGTCCGTAGAGTCTTTGGGTTATGCTTGAGGAAACTAATCCTTGTGATTGTATTAGAAAACCAAGTCCAATGATAATTGTATGAGCAGTATCTTCTTAAATCATGAACACATTTTTCTCCTAATAGACAATGGGTATCTTCAAAATAACCATCTCCTCCACATATAGGCCACCAATTTCCAATTTTATCCTTCCTATACCTAATCTATAAAGAGGCTTAGGAATGATGCAGTATTTGTACTTTATTAACTTTCATTCGGACTCATCCACTCGAAGGGGAGTGGGGAGAGGGGGACCACAGATACTATAGTACATTCGATCACGAACACAAAGACACAAGATAAAGGCACCACCAACTATAGTGGAACCAAAAGATTTATTAACGAATCCTCTTGAAATACTCTATGCTTTTAGAAAATAGAACAATAGCTACGATAAGTCAACTGCCAACGGACTCACTTAATCACAACCAATGATAACTTTCAGCACTAAACTTGAATAACAACTTTTTCATGTAACACCAATCGAAGATGATGATGGTCGCTAAGGATAAAGAGAACGAACACATATTGAATACAATTTCTAACATTTCACCTACTTCCAAAGAAAAGGATATTTTATTTAAAATACGTAAAAATGATGACATGTTACTTACATTGATGACACAATGAGAACATTAATCCTACAACGAAATGATGATGTGGAACTCTTTTAGCCATGTCATCAATTAACCATGTATTAATAACATGAAACACAACTAATTTTATTTTTTTAAATGCAAGTAGAAAATGAAAAAAAATAAAGAAAAAGGAACAAAAAAAGTGGCAACATTTATTTGGCCAATGAATATTTTATGAATATACTCATATTGTTTTATAATATATTTATCAATGTAATATATAATCGTATAAATTCAATTGTTAATGAAAATTATTTGAATTATAAATAGATTATATCATTGACTAATGGTCGAAATAAAATATCCTTCTAAAATTAATGATTATCAAAGCGATGTGTAGCTATCAAATAGTTAGCTCTTATGTCAAATTCTTAAAACAAGACATTAGTTATGACAGAAAGAAACAAGGCGCATAAGTTAGGATATTGATAGCATGATAGATAATAAAATGACTCAAAAAGATATAATATTGTTACAAAAGCTATTTCGTTATTATACGCGCATTCTTACTTGTTAGATGCTATCATTAACATGTTTAATATTATAAAAACAAGTTACTACTTCACCTCTAATACGTAGAAGAGGAAGGGAATATTGCTAAGACAAGCAAACATATTCACTTAAAGTATAATATTTGGAAAGATGGCGGGTGGAGCTTTAGTAACTCTAGAAAACGGAAGACAATATGAGGGTAAGATCACAACGTTCGTGTTGGTCACGTGTTTTGTAGCGAGCCATGGGTGGTTTACTCTTTGGTTATGATCTTGGGATCACGGGAGGAGTGACTTCCATGGAACCTTTCCTAATAAAATTCTTTCCTAGTGTTTATAAACAAATGAAAGACGAATCTAACCACGAAAGCCAATATTGCAAATTTGACAATGAGCTCCTTACTTTGTTCACCTCTTCATTATATCTTGCTGCATTAATAGCTTCTTTTTGTGCTTCCACCACCACAAGAATGATGGGACGCAAGACCTCAATGTTTGTAGGTGGGTTTTTTTTCCTTGTGGGTGCTTTGTTGAATGGTTTTGCCATCAATATTGAGATGCTTATCATAGGTCGTTTATTGCTTGGTTTTGGTGTTGGATATTGTAATCAGGTGAGACTTCGTATCATTTTCAATGCTTTCAAGTTTTATTATAAATGTAGATAACTTTTCATGATTAACTATTTTAAAATGTTTTCTTTCATTATTATTATATCCAATAGTCTCGTACTGTGTATTTGTCCGAAATGGCCCCAACAAGGATAAGAGGTGCACTCAACATTGGATTTCAAATGATGATCACAATTGGCATATTAATTGCAAACCTTATCAACTATGGGACTGCAAAACTAGAATATGGTTGGAGAGTTTCTTTAGGTATTGGTGCAGTTCCCGCAATAATGTTATGTGTAGGAGCTCTTTTCTTAGGTGACACGCCAAACTCTCTGATTGAAAGAGGTAAAATAGAAGCGACTAAGAAAATGTTGCAAAGGATTCGTGGCATTGATAATGTTGAGGAGGAGTTCCAAGACCTCGTTGATGCGACTACAAGCAGCCAAAGATGTGGAACACCCATGGAAGAACATTACACAACCAAAATATAGACCTCAACTCACTTTTTGCTCTCTGATTCCATTCTTCCAACAATTCACTGGTATCAATGTCATAATGTTTTATGCACCCGTCCTCTTCAAAACTTTAGGCTTTGGTAACGATACTTCCCTTATGTCTTCCGTTATCACTGGAGGTGTTAATGTGGTTGCCACTTGTTGTTTCCATTTTCACCGTGGACAAGTTTGGAAGAAGGATATTGTTCCTCGAAGGTGGCATTCAAATGTTTGTTTGTCGGGTAAAATCTTTAACTTAATCAATAGACAATGCTTGTTATTTTAATATTTTAAAAAAATTATCATTTTTATCACTTTAGTTAAGTCAATTTTTTAGCATGAACAACTAATTTGGAGGCCATAATAATTGCTTGTAGCTTGTTGTTGGAACCATGATTGCTATGAAGTTTGGAGTGAGCGGTGAAGGCTCATTTACCAATGGAGAAGCTAGTCTCCTCTTATTTTTTATATGTGCATATGTTGCAAGCATATGCATGGTCTTGGGGTCCACTAGGGTGGTTGGTTCCAAGTGAAATATGTTCTCTTGAGGTTCGATCGGCAGGTCAAGGCACCAATGTTGCTGTAAACATGTTGTTCACCTTTGTCATTGCTCAAATTTTCCTAACCATGCTTTGTCACTTGAAGTTTGGCCTTTTCTTCTTCTTTGCTTGGATTTGTCCTCATCATGACCATTTTTGTTGCCTTGTTCCTACCCGAGACAAGGAATGTTCGAATTGAAGAAATGAATAAAGTATGGAAATCACACTGGTTTTGGACTAGGTTCATTCCAAATGATACCGTCATCGATGGACACCCTCATATGGTCACACCTTGAAATTAAATTCACCAATATTTTCATTTAAATGAGCCAAAAAAACTTCTATCATTTTTCACATGATCTCATTGTAATTACGTAAATCGTATTTATTTATTTATTATTTTTTTAGTACTACTTGGATTTTGTTTGATTTTATATTTAAAGTTAATGTTGAGTTATTTGATTAAATAGTTGGTCAAAATATTTGACACTTATTCAAAACACATTGTTATTTAACAAACACTACATATGTACAACACTATGGGTATGTTTGGACCTAAGTTGAAATCATATTGAATGAAGAAAATTGTACATTCTAATATATAAATAGGTATGCAGTGCAAATGTTGAATTAAGTTAAACTTAAAAATGAATTTAATGAGACAAAATTCAAATCCAAACGCACAATTAAACTTGTTGGGGATTATGTTTTGTTGAAAGTTTCGAAATTTGTAGAAACTACCACCATATTTTTACTTTAATGGAGAATAATTTTTAGTCTCAAAACTTTCTTCCTTTTTTAATTTTTCAGTTCAAAATTTTATATCAAGTTAAAGTTATGGTATATTTACATGGCGGAGACATTGCCAACGTTGATATTAAGGTTAATAATGATGATAGTCATAAATATACTTTCCTCGGAAGTGGTACGATAAGTAATGGTGATAATGACACTAATTATGATATTGGTGACAATGATAATGAATATAATAATTATGATAACAATGTTTGTGGTAATAATTCTAATATTGATAGAAGTTACGGTAATAACAAAAATGATTGTGGCAATGCTAGTCAAGATAATAGCTATGATAATGACCATGAATAAAATGTTCCCAAATATCAAATTCATATTCATAAATAGTTTTTCATCATTTTGAGAAAAACTCAATTAAGTGTTTCATACCCCAACAAATATTGTGTTAACTCTGGTCCCTTTAATTTATTTTAGATTTCCTTAAAAATTTTCCCATTGTTATCCCCATTATTAAACTATAAGTGATGATTTAACTAACACAGTTGCACATAAGTACTTTATTTTAGGATTCATGTACACACTATGTGGTATATGTAACTATACGTATTCATTTTGATTTCTTTTAAACAAAGTACCATTTGTTTTCAAAGGAGGTGGAATGTGAGGGATTAGTTTCATCGCATGTTGACGCTTTCTTCCCTTAGTAACCTTCATTATTCATTAGGGATATAAGCAAGGAGAAGGGATAGCCTACACCAATTATATTTATTACAATATACACGATGAGAGGCCAAGACACGCAGAAAAGGGCCAGGAAAGATAGAAAGTTTTTCTTTGTGTATCTTAACTAGAAGCAATGCAAAAGAACTTTAGAAAAAACTATCTCAAGCCAACCAAAGCATAATGACTCTTGGGACGATTGAAGCTTCAATCATTTGTAAAATTAAATTATTTTATAAACCAATTTAATCGTCTCTTAATAATTTAAAAAAAATTAAAAGTAAATAATTATATCAATGTCAACGAAAAATTTTTATTTTTATTTATTACACCTAATGTTTTACTAATTTTAATTAATTTAATATAATTTTAATTTTTAATATATTTTATTTCTTAAGAAAATTGTGCTATAGTTTTTGTTTCTTGTCTTCGCCTTTGGTTAAGATTTATTTCTAAGGAAGATTCTTTAAAAAGACTAAAGATGAAATATTTTAAAATTACAAAGAAATAAAAATTGTATGGTTCTAAAATTGATATTGGTATAAATTACAAGATCCAAAATATATTTAAACCTTTTACATTAGTTTAGTTTGATTTTAGGATTAGGGAAGACGTTCATAAAAAAATATTATATGATAGGTTGTTTAAAGATTATTTTTGTCTTTAATTATAAAACATTGATAACTACAACTCAGAGATTTGTTTTTTCTTGGAAATCTTGTCACACCAACCATTTTGTTAAAGCCTTGCCAGAGGTGATCTTCACTATATTGTTCAGCTTTGTGGTAGTAATTGCTACACACTACCATCACTGTGGTCGGTGTTATTACACTTCATAGATCTCACAACCAAGTTCTACAAAATATATCCCTTCATTGTACAAATCTTCTGGTCATCATCCTTCTTCATATTTAGCTTTGTTGTAATAGTTGTCCGTAGAGTCTTTGGGTTATGCTTGAGGAAACTAATCCTTGTGATTGTATTAGAAAACCAAGTCCAATGATAATTGTATGAGCAGTATCTTCTTAAATCATGAACACATTTTTCTCCTAATAGACAATGGGTATCTTCAAAATAACCATCTCCTCCACATATAGGCCACCAATTTCCAATTTTATCCTTCCTATACCTAATCTATAAAGAGGCTTAGGAATGATGCAGTATTTGTACTTTATTAACTTTCATTCAGACTCATCCACTCGAAGGGGAGTGGGGAGAGGGGGACCACAGTACTATAGTACATTCGATCACAGACACAAAGACACAAGATAAAGGCACCACCAACTATAGTGGAACCAAAAGATTTATTAACGAATCCTCTTGAAATACTCTATGCTTTTAGAAAATAGAACAATAGCTACGATAAGTCAATCGCCAACGGACTCACTTAATCACAACCAATGATAACTTTCAGCACTAAACTTGAATAACAACTTTTTCATGTAACACCAATCGAAGATGATTATGGTCGCTAAGGATAAAGAGAACGAACACATATTGAATACAATTTCTAACATTTCACCTACTTCCAAAGAAAAGGATATTTTATTTAAAATACGTAAAAATGATGACATGTTACTTACATTGATGACACAATGAGAACATTAATCCTACAACGAAATGATGATGTGGAACTCTTTTAGCCATGTCATCAATTAACCATGTATTAATAACATGAAACACAACTAATTTTATTTTTTTAAATGCAAGTAGAAAATGAAAAAAAAATAAAGAAAAAGGAACAAAAAAAGTGGCAACATTTATTTGGCCAATGAATATTTTATGAATATACTCATATTGTTTTATAATATATTTATCAATGTAATATATAATCGTATAAATTCAATTGTTAATGAAAATTATTTGAATTATAAATAGATTATATCATTGACTAATGGTCGAAATAAAATATCCTTCTAAAATTAATGATTATCAAAGCGATGTGTAGCTATCAAATAGTTAGCTCTTATGTCAAATTCTTAAAACAAGACATTAGTTATGACAGAAAGAAACAAGGCGCATAAGTTAGGATATTGATAGCATGATAGATAATAAAATGACTCAAAAAGATATAATATTGTTACAAAAGCTATTTCGTTATTATACGCGCATTCTTACTTGTTAGATGCTATCATTAACATGTTTAATATTATAAAAACAAGTTACTACTTCACCTCTAATACGTAGAAGAGGAAGGGAATATTGCTAAGACAAGCAAACATATTCACTTAAAGTATAATATTTGGAAAGATGGCGGGTGGAGCTTTAGTAACTCTAGAAAACGGAAGACAATATGAGGGTAAGATCACAACGTTCGTGTTGGTCACGTGTTTTGTAGCAGCCATGGGTGGTTTACTCTTTGGTTATGATCTTGGGATCACGGGAGGAGTGACTTCCATGGAACCTTTCCTAATAAAATTCTTTCCTAGTGTTTATAAACAAATGAAAGACGAATCTAACCACGAAAGCCAATATTGCAAATTTGACAATGAGCTCCTTACTTTGTTCACCTCTTCATTATATCTTGCTTGCATTAATAGCTTCTTTTTGTGCTTCCACCACCACAAGAATGATGGGACGCAAGACCTCAATGTTTGTAGGTGGTTTTTTTTCCTTGTGGGTGCTTTGTTGAATGGTTTTGCCATCAATATTGAGATGCTTATCATAGGTCGTTTATTGCTTGGTTTTGGTGTTGGATATTGTAATCAGGTGAGACTTCGTATCATTTTCAATGCTTTCAAGTTTTATTATAAATGTAGATAACTTTTCATGATTAACTATTTTAAAATGTTTTCTTTCATTATTATTATATCCAATAGTCTGTACCTGTGTATTTGTCTGAAATGGCCCCAACAAGGATAAGAGGTGCACTCAACATTGGATTTCAAATGATGATCACAATTGGCATATTAATTGCAAACCTTATCAACTATGGGACTGCAAAACTAGAATATGGTTGGAGAGTTTCTTTAGGTATTGGTGCAGTTCCCGCAATAATGTTATGTGTAGGAGCTCTTTTCTTAGGTGACACGCCAAACTCTCTGATTGAAAGAGGTAAAATAGAAGCAGCTAAGAAAATGTTGCAAAGGATTCGTGGCATTGATAATGTTGAGGAGGAGTTCCAAGACCTCGTTGATGCGACTACAGCAGCCAAAGATGTGGAACACCCATGGAAGAACATTACACAACCAAAATATAGACCTCAACTCACTTTTTGCTCTCTGATTCCATTCTTCCAACAATTCACTGGTATCAATGTCATAATGTTTTATGCACCCGTCCTCTTCAAAACTTTAGGCTTTGGTAACGATACTTCCCTTATGTCTTCCGTTATCACTGGAGGTGTTAATGTGGTTGCCACTGTTGTTTCCATTTTCACCGTGGACAAGTTTGGAAGAAGGATATTGTTCCTCGAAGGTGGCATTCAAATGTTTGTTTGTCAGGTAAAATCTTTAACTTAATCAATAGACAATGCTTGTTATTTTAATATTTTAAAAAAATTATCATTTTTATCACTTTAGTTAAGTCAATTTTTTAGCATGAACAACTAATTTGGAGGCCATAATAATTGCTTGTAGCTTGCTGTTGGAACCATGATTGCTATGAAGTTTGGAGTGAGCGGTGAAGGCTCATTTACCAATGGAGAAGCTAGTCTCCTCTTATTTTTTATATGTGCATATGTTGCAGCATATGCATGGTCTTGGGGTCCACTAGGGTGGTTGGTTCCAAGTGAAATATGTTCTCTTGAGGTTCGATCAGCAGGTCAAGGCACCAATGTTGCTGTAAACATGTTGTTCACCTTTGTCATTGCTCAAATTTTCCTAACCATGCTTTGTCACTTGAAGTTTGGCCTTTTCTTCTTCTTTGCTGGATTTGTCCTCATCATGACCATTTTTGTTGCCTTGTTCCTACCCGAGACAAGGAATGTTCGAATTGAAGAAATGAATAAAGTATGGAAATCACACTGGTTTTGGACTAGGTTCATTCCAAATGATACCATCATCGATGGACACCCTCATATGGTCACACCTTGAAATTAAATTCACCAATATTTTCATTTAAATGAGCCAAGCAAAAAAATTCTATCATTGGTCACATGATCTCATTGTAATTACGTAAATCGTATTTATTTATTTATTATTTTTTTAGTACTACTTGGATTTTGTTTGATTTTATATTTAAAGTTAATGTTGAGTTATTTGATTAAATAGTTGGTCAAAATATTTGACACTTATTCAAAACACATTGTTATTTAACAAACACTACATATGTACAACACTATGGGTATGTTTGGACCTAAGTTGAAATCATATTGAATGAAGAAAATTGTACATTCTAATATATAAATAGGTATGCAGTGCAAATGTTGAATTAAGTTAAACTTAAAAATGAATTTAATGAGACAAAATTCAAATCCAAACGCACAATTAAACTTGTTGGGGATTATGTTTTGTTGAAAGTTTCAAAATTTGTAGAAACTACCACCATATTTTTACTTTAATGGAGAATAATTTTTAGTCTCAAAACTTTCTTCCTTTTTTAATTTTTCAGTTCAAAATTTTATATCAAGTTAAAGTTATGGTATATTTACATGGCGGAGACATTGCCAACGTTGATATTAAGGTTAATAATGATGATAGTCATAAATATACTTTCCTCGAAGTGGTACGATAAGTAATGGTGATAATGACACTAATTATGATATTGGTGACAATGATAATGAATATAATAATTATGATAACAATGTTTGTGGTAATAATTCTAATATTGATAGAAGTTACAGGTAATAACAAAAATGATTGTGGCAATGCTAGTCAAGATAATAGCTATGATAATGACCATGAATAAAATGTTCCCAAATATCAAATTCATATTCATAAATAGTTTTTCATCATTTTGAGAAAAACTCAATTAAGTGTTTCATACCCCAACAAATATTGTGTTAACTTCTGGTCCCTTTAATTTATTTTAGATTTCCTTAAAACTTTTCCCATTGTTATCCCCATTATTAAACTATAAGTGATGATTTAACTAACACAGTTGCACATAAGTACTTTATTTTAGGATTCATGTACACACTATGTGGTATATGTAACTATACGTATTCATTTTGATTTCTTTTAAACAAAGTACCATTTGTTTTCAAAGGAGGTGGAATGTGAGGGATTAGTTTCATCGCATGTTGACGCTTTCTTCCCTTAGTAACCTTCATTATTCATTAGGGATATAAGCAAGGAGAAGGGATAGCCTACACCAATTATATTTATTACAATATACACGATGAGAGGCCAAGACACGCGAGAAAGGGCGAGAAAGATAGAAAGGTTTTCTTTGTGTATCTTAACTAGAAGCAATGCAAAAGAACTTTAGAAAAAACTATCTCAAGCCAACCAAAGCATAATGACTCTTGGGACGATTGAAGCTTCAATCATTTGTAAAATTAAATTATTTTATAAACCAATTTAATCGTCTCTTAATAATTTAAAAAAAATTAAAAGTAAATAATTATATCAATGTCAACGAAAAATTTTTATTTTTATTTATTACACCTAATGTTTTACTAATTTTAATTAATTTAATATAATTTTAATTTTTAATATATTTTATTTCTTAAGAAAATTGTGCTATAGTTTTTGTTTCTTGTCTTCGCCTTTGGTTAAGATTTATTTCTAAGGAAGATTCTTTAAAAAGACTAAAGATGAAATATTTTAAAATTACAAAGAAATAAAAATTGTATGGTTCTAAAATTGATATTGGTATAAATTACAAGATCCAAAATATATTTAAACCTTTTACATTAGTTTAGTTTGATTTTAGGATTAGGGAAGACGTTCATAAAAAAATATTATATGATAGGTTGTTTAAAGATTATTTTTGTCTTTAATTATAAAACATTGATAACTACAACTCAGAGATTTGTTTTTTCTTGGAAATCTTGTCACACCAACCATTTTGTTAAAGCCTTGCCAGAGGTGATCTTCACTATATTGTTCAGCTTTGTGGTAGTAATTGCTACACACTACCATCACTGTGGTCGGTGTTATTACACTTCATAGATCTCACAACCAAGTTCTACAAAATATATCCCTTCATTGTACAAATCTTCTGGTCATCATCCTTCTTCATATTTAGCTTTGTTGTAATAGTTGTCCGTAGAGTCTTTGGGTTATGCTTGAGGAAACTAATCCTTGTGATTGTATTAGAAAACCAAGTCCAATGATAATTGTATGAGCAGTATCTTCTTAAATCATGAACACATTTTTCTCCTAATAGACAATGGGTATCTTCAAAATAACCATCTCCTCCACATATAGGCCACCAATTTCCAATTTTATCCTTCCTATACCTAATCTATAAAGAGGCTTAGGAATGATGCAGTATTTGTACTTTATTAACTTTCATTCAGACTCATCCACTCGAAGGGGAGTGGGGAGAGGGGGACCACAGTACTATAGTACATTCGATCACAGACACAAAGACACAAGATAAAGGCACCACCAACTATAGTGGAACCAAAAGATTTATTAACGAATCCTCTTGAAATACTCTATGCTTTTAGAAAATAGAACAATAGCTACGATAAGTCAACTGCCAACGGACTCACTTAATCACAACCAATGATAACTTTCAGCACTAAACTTGAATAACAACTTTTTCATGTAACACCAATCGAAGATGATGATGGTCGCTAAGGATAAAGAGAACGAACACATATTGAATACAATTTCTAACATTTCACCTGCTTCCAAAGAAAAGGATATTTTATTTAAAATACGTAAAAATGATGACATGTTACTTACATTGATGACACAATGAGAACATTAATCCTACAACGAAATGATGATGTGGAACTCTTTTAGCCATGTCATCAATTAACCATGTATTAATAACATGAAACACAACTAATTTTATTTTTTTAAATGCAAGTAGAAAATGAAAAAAAAAATAAAGAAAAAGGAACAAAAAAAGTGGCAACATTTATTTGGCCAATGAATATTTTATGAATATACTCATATTGTTTTATAATATATTTATCAATGTAATATATAATCGTATAAATTCAATTGTTAATGAAAATTATTTGAATTATAAATAGATTATATCATTGACTAATGGTCAAAATAAAATATCCTTCTAAAATTAATGATTATCAAAGCGATGTGTAGATATCAAATAGTTAGCTCTTATGTCAAATTCTTAAAACAAGACATTAGTTATGACAGAAAGAAACAAGGCGCATAAGTTAGGATATTGATAGCATGATAGATAATAAAATGACTCAAAAAGATATAATATTGTTACAAAAGCTATTTCGTTATTATACGCGCATTCTTACTTGTTAGATGCTATCATTAACATGTTTAATATTATAAAAACAAGTTACTACTTCACCTCTAATACGTAGAAGAGGAAGGGAATATTGCTAAGACAAGCAAACATATTCACTTAAAGTATAATATTTGGAAAGATGGCGGGTGGAGCTTTAGTAACTCTAGAAAACGGAAGACAATATGAGGGTAAGATCACAACGTTCGTGTTGGTCACGTGTTTTGTAGCAGCCATGGGTGGTTTACTCTTTGGTTATGATCTTGGGATCACGGGAGGAGTGACTTCCATGGAACCTTTCCTAATAAAATTCTTTCCTAGTGTTTATAAACAAATGAAAGACGAATCTAACCACGAAAGCCAATATTGCAAATTTGACAATGAGCTCCTTACTTTGTTCACCTCTTCATTATATCTTGCTGCATTAATAGCTTCTTTTTGTGCTTCCACCACCACAAGAATGATGGGACGCAAGACCTCAATGTTTGTAGGTGGTTTTTTTTTCCTTGTTGGTGCTTTGTTGAATGGTTTTGCCATCAATATTGAGATGCTTATCATAGGTCGTTTATTGCTTGGTTTTGGTGTTGGATATTGTAATCAGGTGAGACTTCATATCATTTTCAATGCTTTCAAGTTTTATTATAAATGTAGATAACTTTTCATGATTAACTATTTTAAAATGTTTTCTTTCATTATTATTATATCCAATAGTCTGTACCTGTGTATTTGTCTGAAATGGCCCCAACAAGGATAAGAGGTGCACTCAACATTGGATTTCAAATGATGATCACAATTGGCATATTAATTGCAAACCTTATCAACTATGGGACTGCAAAACTAGAATATGGTTGGAGAGTTTCTTTAGGTATTGGTGCAGTTCCCGCAATAATGTTATGTGTAGGAGCTCTTTTCTTAGGTGACACGCCAAACTCTCTGATTGAAAGAGGTAAAATAGAAGCGACTAAGAAAATGTTGCAAAGGATTCGTGGCATTGATAATGTTGAGGAGGAGTTCCAAGACCTCGTTGATGCGACTACAACGAGCCAAAGATGTGGAACACCCATGGAAGAACATTACACAACCAAAATATAGACCTCAACTCACTTTTTGCTCTCTGATTCCATTCTTCCAACAATTCACTGGTATCAATGTCATAATGTTTTATGCACCCGTCCTCTTCAAAACTTTAGGCTTTGGTAACGATACTTCCCTTATGTCTTCCGTTATCACTGGAGGTGTTAATGTGGTTGCCACTGTTGTTTCCATTTTCACCGTGGACAAGTTTGGAAGAAGGATATTGTTCCTCGAAGGTGGCATTCAAATGTTTGTTTGTCAGGTAAAATCTTTAACTTAATCAATAGACAATGCTTGTTATTTTAATATTTTAAAAAAATTATCATTTTTATCACTTTAGTTAAGTCAATTTTTTAGCATGAACAACTAATTTGGAGGCCATAATAATTGCTTGTAGCTTGCTGTTGGAACCATGATTGCTATGAAGTTTGGAGTGAGCGGTGAAGGCTCATTTACCAATGGAGAAGCTAGTCTCCTCTTATTTTTTATATGTGCATATGTTGCAGCATATGCATGGTCTTGGGGTCCACTAGGGTGGTTGGTTCCAAGTGAAATATGTTCTCTTGAGGTTCGATCGACAGGTCAAGGCACCAATGTTGCTTGTAAACATGTTGTTCACCTTTGTCATTGCTCAAATTTTCCTAACCATGCTTTGTCACTTGAAGTTTGGCCTTTTCTTCTTCTTTGCTGGATTTGTCCTCATCATGACCATTTTTGTTGCCTTGTTCCTACCCGAGACAAGGAATGTTCGAATTGAAGAAATGAATAAAGTATGGAAATCACACTTGGTTTTGGACTAGGTTCATTCCAAATGATACCGTCATCGATGGACACCCTCATATGGTCACACCTTGAAATTAAATTCACCAATATTTTCATTTAAATGAGCCAAAAAAACTTCTATCATTTTTCACATGATCTCATTGTAATTACGTAAATCGTATTTATTTATTTATTATTTTTTTAGTACTACTTGGATTTTGTTTGATTTTATATTTAAAGTTAATGTTGAGTTATTTGATTAAATAGTTGGTCAAAATATTTGACACTTATTCAAAACACATTGTTATTTAACAAACACTACATATGTCCAACACTATGGTTATGTTTGGACCTAAGTTGAAATCATATTGAATGAAGAAAATTGTACATTTTAATACATAAATAGGTATGCAGTGCAAATGTTGAATTAAGTTAAACTTAAAAATGAATTTAATGAGACAAAATTCAAAAATAAACGCACAATTAAACTTGTTGGGGATTATGTTTTGTTGAAAGTTTCGAAATTTGTAGAAACTACCACCATATTTTTACTTTAATGGAGAATAATTTTTAGTCTCAAAACTTTCTTCCTTTTTTAATTTTTCAGTTCAAAATTTTATATCAAGTTAAAGTTATGGTATATTTACATGGCGGAGACATTGCCAACGTTGATATTAAGGTTAATAATGATGATAGTCATAAATATACTTTCCTCAGAAGTGGTACGATAAGTAATGGTGATAATGACACTAATTATGATATTGGTGACAATGATAATGAATATAATAATTATGATAACAATGTTTGTGGTAATAATTCTAATATTGATAGAAGCTGTGGTAATAATTCTAATATTGATAGAAGTTACGGTAATAACAAAAATGATTGTGGCAATGCTAGTCAAGATAATAGCTATGATAATGACCATGAATAAAATGTTCCCAAATATCAAATTCATATTCATAAATAGTTTTTCATCATTTTGAGAAAAACTCAATTAAGTGTTTCATACCCCAAAAAATATTGTGTTAACTCTGGTCCCTTTAATTTATTTTAGATTTCCTTAAAACTTTTCTCGTTGTTATCCCCATTATTAAACTATAAGTGATGATTTAACTAACACAGTTCCACATAAGTACTTTATTTTAGGATTCATGTACACACTATGTGGTATATGTAACTATACGTATTCATTTTGATTTCTTTTAAACAAAGTACCATTTGTTTTCAAAGGAGGTGGAATGTGAGGGATTAGTTTCATCGCATGTTGACGCTTTCTTCCCTTAGTAACCTTCATTATTCATTAGGGATAAAGCAAGGAGCAAGGATATCCTACACCAATTATATTTACTACAATATACACGATGAGAGGCCAAGAGACGCAGAAAAGGGCCAGAAAGATCAAAAGTTTTTCTCTGTGTATCTTAACTAGAAGCAATACAAAAGAACTTTAGAAAAACCTATCTCAAGCCAACCAAAGCATAATGACTCTTGGGACGATTGAAGCTTTAATCATTTGTACAATTAAATTATTTTATAAATCAATTTAATCGTCTCTTAATAATTTTAAAAAAATTAAAAGTAAATAATTTTATCAATGTTAATGAAAAATTTTATTTTTATGTATTACACCTAATGTTTTACTAATTTTAATTAATTTAATATAATTTTAATTTTTAATATATTTTATTTCTTAAGAAAATTGTGCTATAGTTTTTGTTTCTTGTCTTCGCCTTTGGTTAAGATTTATTTCTAAGGAAGATTCTTTAAAAAGACTAAAGATGAAATATTTTAAAATTACAAAGAAATAAAAATTGTATTGCTCTAAAATTGATATTGGTATAAATTACAAGATCCAAAATATATTTAAACCTTTTACATTAGTTTAGTTTGATTTTAGGATTAGGGAAGACGTTCATAAAAAAATATTATATGATAGGTTTTTTAAGATTATTTTTGTCTTTAATTATAAAACATTAAGAACTACAACTCAAAGATTTGATTTTTCTTGGAAATCTTGTCACACCAACCATTTTGTTAAAGCCTTGCCAGAGGTGATCTTCACTATATTGTTCAGCTTTGTGGTAGTAATTGCTACACACTACCATCACTGTGGTTGGTGTTATTACACTTCATAGATCTCACAACCAAGTTCTACAAAATATATCCCTTCATTGTAAAAATCTTCTAGTCATCATCCTTCTTCATATTTAACTTTGTTGTAATAGTTGTCCGTAGAGTCTTCGGGTTATGCTTGAGGAAACTAATCCTTGTGATTGTATTAGAAAACCAAGTCCAATGATAATTGTATGAGCAGTATCTTCTTAAGTCATGAACACATTTTTCTCCTAATAGACAATGGATATCTTCAAAATAACCATCTCCTCCACATGTAGGTCACCGCTTTCCAATTTTATCCTTCCTATACCTAATCTATTAAGAGGCTTAGGAATGATGCAGTATGTGTACTTTATTAACTTTCATTCAGACTCAGCCACTCGAAGGGGAGTGGGGAGAGGGGGACCATAGTACTATAGTACATTCGATCACAGACACAAAAATAAAATTAAGATATATTAAAGTAATAGAGTATTCTAGAGAAAAGCATCACCAACTATAGTGGAACCAAAAGATTTATTAACAATTCCTCTTTAAATACTCTATGCTTTTAGAAAATAGAACAACAACTATGATAAGTCAATGGCCAACAGACTCACTTAATGACAACCAACGACAACTTTCAACACTAAACTTGATTAACAACGTTGTCCTTCAACATCAATCGATGATGATGATGATGATTGCTAAGGATAAAGAGAACGAACACATATTGAATACAATCTCTAAAATTTCACCTACTTCTAAAGAAAAGGATAGACATGGCTAATAGAGTTCCACATCATCATTTCGTTGTAGGATTAAAGTTCTCATTGTGTCATTGTTCGAGCCTCATGTCCACTATGATAATATCGTTAGGATCAATTCCCATGTCCGAGGTGGTGTCCACTTCAGAGCTCTCGTCCGTCACGATTTTGTCCTTAAAAGGCGACTCGGTGGGTTGAAAGAGGAATGTGTATTTAAACTACCATTGGCCTCAACTCCTAAGCGATGTGGGACTCATGAGTGTACCAAAACATAAGCCCCTAGTCGAGGACTATATATATGAGTGGAGCGAGACTTTACTCTCAGCCCCACGGTGGGTGCCAATGTTCCGTCTAGGAACGAGAGTGTCTTAGCCTCTTGTCTAGTATGATAACTTTATTAGGGTCAATTGTCATGTCCAAGGTATTGTCTATTTTGAACCTCTCATCCATCACGGTTTTGTCCTTAAAAGGCACCTCGATAGATTGAGAGAGGAGAGTATATTTAAACTACTATTGGCCTCTACTTCTAAGCGATGTGAGACTCATGAGCGTACCAAAACATAACTGTACCGGAACAATATAAATTACAAAATCCAAAATATATTTAAACATTTTATATTAATTTAGTTTGATTTTAGGATTAGGGAAGACACTAATAAAAAATATTATATGATAGGTTATTTTAACATTCATTTTGTCTATTATTAAAAAAATCAATGAAGTTATATTTAATTATAAAACATTAATAACTAAAATTAAGATATTTATTTTTCTTGGAAATTTTGTCACACCAACCATTTTGTTAAAGTCATACTAAAAATGATCCTCACTATATTATTCAATTTTGTGGTAGTAATTTCTACACATTATCATCATTGTCCTTATCTCCACCCATTTTTACAAAATATATTCCTTAATTTTACAAATCTTCTAACTTAATACTAATAATTATAATGATAATAATTAACGTAGTTTCCTTATGTTCCTTCTTCCACCAAACTCACATATCTCTTCACACAGGTTTGAAGAATTTAGTTATCCATCGGGGCAATTTAAGGCATTATTGAGTTGTTAAATGAAATGGTTTGCACAAATATATACGGTATCTCTAGGATTTGTTAACATCTTATTTAGATCTTTTGTTGGATATATATATATATATATATATATATATATATATATATATATATATATATATATATATATATATATATATAAAAGATATATAAATAATATCTATTCATATTATTTACTTATAAGTAGTTCAACTCATTATATAATAAAATAATTTGACACAATGATTTAACACTATTTTAATATTATTTTTATAATATATATATATATATATATATATATATATATATATGATTTATTTATTTTAAGAGTAAGAATTAAATAAATATTTCTTATATTTTTTTATGATGTTATTATTAAAATGAATTATTATGATTAGATTATTAAATTTAGAAAATGAATTATTAGAATGAAAAATAAATCTCAAATTCCTACTATTTGATAATTGTAATGTGTGTGAAAATATACTTTTGTTGATGAAGATGGAAGATAAATTAGGAAATCTCATTTTGATGATGTCAAGGTAGTTAATATAGTTAGTTTGTATAAAGTCAAACAAATCAAACTTTGAATAGTCAAATATGTTAAAATAACACGCTAACACTCGATTAGATAAATGATTAATCGATTATATGACTTAAAATTAAGTTTCATAAGACGCTCCAATAATCGATTATGTGGTCACTTAATCGATTATTTAGCAAAAATTCCGTTTTAACATAATGCGCTAATAATCGATTAAATAAATGATTAATCGATTATATGACTTAAAATTAAGTTTTCATAGGATGCTCTAATAATCGATTATGTGAATGCTTAATCGATTATTTGTCAAATATCTTGTTTTAATACAACGCGCTAATAATCGATTATGTAAACACTTAACACTCAAATAATCAATTAGATAAATTTGTTAATCGATTATTTGTGACAATTACAGCAGTTTTCTTTTTATAAAATGATGCAAACTTTCTTTAATCAATATCAATTTTTCAAATACAAACAAAAGCAATTAGAAAGAACGTTTTTGGCATCAAAGAAATAGCATAATTCTGCAAAATATTTTGAAGATCAATTTCAAAGAAAGGTTGTTGGGCTATAAGATGCATAATTCTGTAAATCCAAGGTGAATTCGTTTCATATCTTTCTTTTGTATCTTGTTCTTAGGTTTTGATGTGTGTGAGGCTGGCTACATCAGGGTAACTTGAAAATTGTGAGGTAGAACATCAAGGTGTTGTGATCTTGATTAAAGATTGTTGTAAATTAAGATCATTTGATTAGATTGTAACTCTGCTATTAAGTAAAAAAACTCCAGGCTAAGGTTACTTGGTTAAAACTGGATGTAGATTCAAGAAGAATCGAACCAGTATAAATTTGTGTGTCTTTTCTTCTTCTCTTTATCTTGGTATACTTATTTTTCTATAAACTGTGATAATTCTTTCATAATTGATTATCTGGAAAAGTTCTTTAAATAATTGTCGCTGCCGTCCTCCACGGAGAACGAAAAGTGTGAGCGGTCGTGATGTGATGGTTGAATCTCGCATTTTTGTAAAATAATTTGGTCATCACTTTTAGGATGCTCAATAACCGAACTAACCTTAAAAATGAGGTTTTCGCAAAAGTGGGTTCTATGGAGTTGCCACGTTTTAACCATAAACATTGAAAAAGGATAAAAAAAGGCATTGGTTAAGAAAAACCAACTTTGACCATTAGAACCAGAGTCGGGTAAGGGAGTTAGTTACTCATGGGGAAAGTGTTAGCACCCCACAGCGCCCCTTGCGGGTTCCTATGATGGATTAATTCATAAAATAAAGATTTTAGAAATTACGTTTTTACCCTATTTATTTATTAGCAATATTTATCTAAATGTCTACATAACCCTAATTTCTAATGCACACAAAGGAAAGTAATAAAATATTAAGGGTTTGAGAAGAACCTCTGAAGCGAGGGCATCACAAATCGAAGGTAGGAAGAAATCAATAACAATACTATAGAAAATTTGTATTTATCATTGACCAATGCAATTTTGTTTAGCATTATGGAGAAGGGTACAACGAATGTGATTTAAGAATCCCTTGTCAAATTATATGAAGTTAAGTCACTTCACACAAGAATATTATTGAAGAGAAAATTTTATATTTTTTGAATGAGTGAGTCTATATTTGAATACATTATTTACCCAACTTTCAATGGCAAATTTCAACATAGTTGAAAATGAGTGTGCATAATTTCTACTTTAAAGATTATCATATTTGTATTATCAACTCGTCATCAATATAACGAATAATAATATTGATGGACATTTACACTTTTCAGGATGTTGTCAGAACTATTCTTAAAGAAGAATCTAGTCGAAAGAGTAAGCTGGAAAGTTTGAACTAAACAAAATCTTTGATGATAATGAGAGGTAGATCAACCGAATATGACTCTAGTGGGAGTCAAAATCATGGTGGATCAAATTCTCGAGGAAGAAATAATCTTATTTGCTACCATTGTGACAAGAGAGAGCGTGTCAAGAAAGATTGTTGGCTTAGAGTAATAGACTGGAGTTTGCTAGAGTGATTATCAAGAGGAAACATATATTGGACTTGGTTTATTATGATTGTTGGAATCACCGGTATTTTCCCTAAGAGGGGCCAGATATTTTGTATGAGTGATGATTACTCCAAGAGATTATGGGTATATCGCATCAATAGGAAGTAAGTGCTTTCAAAGTTCAGGAATGACATATACTTGGACTATGCTAACAATGTGAAAAGGTATTGCCTGTACTACTATCCACAAGGTTATTGTTAGCAGAGATACAAATATTTTTTTCCTTAATGGTAAACTTGTTAGAGGATTGGTATGTTCAAACCAAAAGACTTAAAGAAAAAAGAAACTAGGTTTGTAGGTTAACCAAATCTCTGTACGATTTAAACCACATATTTAGGCGTTAAGAGATTTGATTCTTCATGATTAGCCTTGATTACAATAGACTATTGTACCTATTATAATAGATTTGAAGAGAATGATTTTATCATTTTGTCATTTTATGTGGATGACATGTTAGTGGTAGATCCCAACAAAGTTCAAATCTAGATTTTGAAGGCACAGTTGACTAGGAAGTTTGATATGAAGGACTAGGGACCGACAAACAAGATCTTAGATATGCAAATTCACTGAGACATAAAATATAGTAAGGTTTGTCTTTATCAAAAGAATTACTTACTGAAGATCTTGCAGTCCTTCAACATGCAAGTGTGTAAGCCACTTTCTACCCCACTTTTTATCAAGTTATCCTCATGTATGAGTCCTATCAATGAAGTGGAGATGATGGAAACGTCTTGAGTACTGTATGCATGGACAATGGGAAGTCTTATGGATACCATAATTGGTACAAGACCAAACATTGCACAAATAATGAGAGCGATTAGTAGATTCATGACAAATCATGGTGAAGAATATGAGTGTTATTAAAAGGATCTTTATCAAATGAATCTTGGATGTTGCTTTATGTTTCAAAGGATCATTACTAGTTGTCGTAAGCTATGTTTGTTCAGATTTTATAGGTGATCTTGACGTATTTACACTTGTAGGAAAGGTAATAACTGGTTATCCAAGTTATAGGATGTTATAGCTTTGTCTAACATAGAAGTTAAGTACATGGCAGTCACCTAACATATGTGAAAGTTATCTGGATTGAAAAGGTTAATGGAGGAACTCGAGCACTAATAACACAAGATTGTTATGTATTGTGATAGTTAGAGCACATTGCAAGGAATCCTGCCTTGTATTCTAGGACACAACAAGAAGAACCTTGCAATGTTATATGATAGTCACTTAGTAGTGACAAATTTACATAAAGTCGACCATATTGAAGATCTATTATGAAAATAACAACATAAAAGATAATAATAATAATGTATAGTGAATATTTGATTAATTTAATCAAAATTTTCAAGTGAAAGAATATGAAAAGAGAAATCTCACATTGAAAAAATTAGATATTAGTATTTACTTTTCCTATTATAAAAGGAGTATAATGTTTACCTTGTAAATCACCCTAAATCTCTTTCTTCTTTCTTTTACTAGTGCATTGCATATGATTATTTTCTTCTTAGATTTAAAAAGGGTATTATAATTTTTTTCGGTATTAAAATTCTAATATTATCTATTATTGGTTTTGTTTTTCTTTTCTCATATTTTATTTTAATTGTAAGTTGTTATGTTATTACTCGATTCCTAACACACCTGCAAGACGAGACTATTTTCATAGAATTCAACATTTAAATGAGTTTTTTCTTAAAAAAAATATTATACAATTTAGTATTTATATTTATCAAAATCGGTATGTTTAAACTTATGATTAAGGGATTAAAATCATTCATTTTTTTTTAATGAAGGGCAACTCTAACATAAGCAACTCACATGGGTTGCTTTTTACATACATTGAAAAATGTAAAATAAAGATTTACTATACTACATCATTTTTTAGAAACTTAATATTGGTTCTACTTTATTGAAAGTTTTTTTAATAAATTTTAAAAAACTCATTTCTTCTTTTATTCTCTTTTCTTTTTTATTTTGATTTGTTAGTGAGGAAGTAACTACAAACAAATTTAAACAATTTATCATGTTAAGATCCCTCCAATAAAAATTATTTCAAATAATTAATACTTTATTTAAGCATCTAAATAAACAACAATATTCTAAATTTTAAGAAATAAAAACCAATGTTTTAAAAATTAGACACGTTTAAAATTGTTTGATAACCAATATTAATAATTGAATAATATATAAATATAATATAATAAGCTAATAATATTAGACACTAAAATTAATATATTTTAATAAGTTTTTAACATTAAAAAAATTGCATGTAAATAATTAACATCATATTATTGTAAAAAAAGCATTTTAACATCAAACTTTATGCATTCCACGTATTTTATGCATAGCATGTATTCCTCAAAATTGATTAATGAAATAGTAATTTCTGACTGTAAATTGTTTAAATGATAAAATTGAGGAAAAGAAAAAGTAGATTAAAGGAAAATAATGACATTTTAAAAGTGCAAGTTTGAATAGGCAAAGACAAAAGATATATCATTGTATTTGATTGTGAATGATTTAAAAATTATGACATCCTTTACATGACGTGAGTTCACCTACTTGCCATGAATGCTCAACCACCATAAACTGTCACACTCAACCTTCCATTATCCAAGCCATACACAGCTCATACACCCATGAGACCGAACAACTTTGTACCTCAATTTAATACTAATTACGTTAATAATAACAATACACTTATTTTATATTATATATTTTTTTCATAATTTATTAGTTTTTTTTTACTACGAATTATTCATATTTGTATGAAATTTTCAAGAAGAAAGGAAAGAAGAAATTAACCCGTGAAGAGAAAGAAATAAAAAAAGTGAGATTGATAAATCATTTTTTTTTATCTTTCGGTTTTTTTTACAATGATTTTGTTATAAATGTTGGAGATTTGTCTTTGTTGTTAAAGGTGTACTAATATCGTAATTTGTTAAAGTATTTTAAGCAATTTCTTGAAAGTGTAAAGAGATAAAAATAAAAATAAAATTAACCAGTCATTTAGAAAGTAGATGAAAAGAGAATAAACAGGAATTTTTCTTTTTGTGAAAGTCGTTATATAATGATAATTTTATTAAGTATATGACAAATTTTTATTATTTTACTGGAACATAAAAGTTTTATAGTCAAATAATATTTTTCTTTTATTTTTTAATTAACTAAATAATTAAATATAAACATTTTCTCCCTCGTCATTTTTTTCCAATTCATACAACTTTTAAAATGATTTGTTTTTATTTTTTAATGTCTTATCTTATTTGTCTTTTTATTTTTATATTTCTACTCACATTCAATAATAATTATAATAATAATAATAATAATAATAATAATAATAACTTTATAATAAAAATGATATTTTTATAAGAATAATTCTAATTTTTTTAATATATTTTCATATAATCCAATTTTTTTATTATATTTTATCTTATTCTTTTTCTCTCTTTTTATTAGAATTTTTTTATTAAAGTATATGTATTTTTATAGTAATTTTTTCAAATATTTAAAACTTAAACACGTTAAACGGTGAGTTGTTTATAATATAAAAACTTGAAAAAAGAAACTAAAATAAATTATACATAAATAATTTATAGAAGTTCTTTCAATAATAAATTTATATATAAACTAATTTTATCAGAAAAAATAATTAAATTTAAATTTTGAATTTTATTTTATTTTAAAAAATCTTTATATTTAAATATTATAAATGACTAATCAAACAAATTTAAGGGAATTGAACCACATGTTAAAATTGCAAATTAAGGTGAATCTTGGGCCAATTCATTCATGTGTTTAGTGGTTCATTATAAAATGATTTGTGAGAAGAGGTTTTGCATTACACACTTCATATTGTAAAGCAATATGTCATGTTGTGGATTAATTTAATAAGCATGAATTTGGACTTTCTCTTGAACAGGAATGCACTTAAGAAACTTTCTTTTGGAAGCAGTGAAACAAGAACAGAGGCAGAGTAATTTCATATATTAGTTTGAAAAAATCTCAAAGCTGTGTACGACTTTGCAAAGAGAGAGAGAATTGAAACACAGAAGAAAAACATTGAAATTACAGACAAGAAAATAATAGTCAAACATTACCGGTGGCGCCGGTCAACGGTTGATAAACCTCTCTCTCTAAAGCTCTCGCCTTCTCTCTCTTACTCGGTCTTTGAATTCTGTGGAGGAGCTTCTTGGGTTCTCTCAGTTTTCACCTCTTCTGGGTCTGATCCAAAAAGGCTGAATTTTCTTGTTTTCAGGGAAAAAATTTCTGCTTTTCAATTTCTGGGTTTCCAAGCTTGGTTTAGAAGGAAATGGCAGTAAGTTTTAAATTTTGTTTTTTCTTTCTCTTTTGTAATTATTTTCATTTTGGGCTGGTTTGATTGTGTTTCACGTGTGTGCGATTGCTGCGAAAATTGTGGAGAAGGGTATGGGAATCTCAGCTTAGTTTCAATCTCTTACATTATTATGTTGTGTGTTGGGTGTTTGGTGGAGTTTTTTTTTTGTCTTCTTCACAGATTATCTCTTTGGTTCATCTTCTGGAGCTTTGATATGGTTGACCAAAGTTAGAGGCTTAATTTTTTTGGTCAACTCTTTGTTTTTCCGCACACAAGTCATCTATTAGCAGCTTCATCTTTCTGCTTCTTGGAAGCATGAAGCAATTCAGTTAGGATTTTATTATGTGGAGTTTTCTTATGTTTTCATAAATCATGTTTCGTTAACAATTTGACTTAGCCTTGTGATTACTGAATGGAGGCTTGTTTGGTTTCATTGATTTCTGGCTTATTCTTTGTACGGTGTGGATCATGCTAAAATACAATGAAATCTCCATTTCGATGTGTTTGTGACTTGTTAAGTTAGTTTTGGTTGAACCAGAATATGTCAAATTAAGCGGTTAATTGAATTTTAACTATGACTTTGGTCTTTGCTAGAATTCACGTTTAAGGCATAGAAATAACTTTATATGAATTGCAGTCTTCAGTTTGGAATTTGTTGCATTAGATTTGTACTCTGAACTGCAAGGGAATATGAGCCTGGGTTTTGGTGTCTGAATGTTACATCAGCAAGAGTTTGATAACATGCGAGATAACCTTTTTCTGGACATAAGACCTGCAATGTTAAATGGTATTGAATGTTGAGCAATTAGTGCAAACAAGAGTTAAAATGTCAGTTCAATGATTGCGAAATGGATGGGTCTACTACCTTGACAAAACTGGTTCTAATTCTTTTAAGAAATTAATTAATTGTTACAACCGAATTGCAGTTTAGATCTTAAATTTAGATTTGAGTGATCAGTTTGTCAAAAAAGATCAGCATGAACTCAATTTAGAGTTGGTCTGCATGTTATCATTAACAGGTGACTGTTTTAATATTGTTACCTTGAAAGGGTGAAAAAAATTAACAAGCTACTTTATAAACAGCTTGTGTCCAATATTTCTTTTTCGTGATAGCTAAATGGTGCACAGAAATAGAATATTTTGATAGCTCTTATTAAAATATATCTGAACAATCTTGAGTTTGGTGTGGGATGTTAATGAGTGCCAAATATTGATCATGTGACTTGTTAAGGGAATTAAAATATCATTAATTGTGATGTCTATGGTGGATTACCATAACTTCCCTGTTTGAGTTTAGTTAAAAGACTGAAAACCATTATTTTAAGATTTATTTGGAAAGGGAGAAACACCTTCAGATATACATTGATATTGATGAATGCTAAATTTAACACTTTCAGCGGTTTTATCATTTCATGTTCAGCAAGCCCCATGTAGTATATGGGGTATGCATTATGAGGCTATCAAGAAAGTTATTAGAAAGTATTCTGGTAACAAGGATGACATTTTTCTTAAGAACTAGGAGTTTTCTTTGAAAAATAGACAAAAGGGTATTCTTCTTGTACATACTTTTATATGACAGGCCACAACACATGTTTGTATAATTTGTGAGTCCATAAAGAGAAAATATTAGAGTGATAATGTTTAATGATTTATAAGGAATTAAGAAAATTGAACACCTTACATGTAGGGGGTTTATTTGTTTGATGATAAATTATCTCATTGTTTTTCCCAACATGTTTCTCATCATAAAGCATTTAGGTTTGGAGTTACGTCTAATGTGTGGATCAGATCAAGATTTTTCTGACCATTTTGTGTTGAAAAGTAAAAATTTGGAAAATTGTGTTAATCTTGTATTATAATTTGCAGTGGACGATCACTTATTTCATGTATAGTACACTATTACTTATGCAGATAACTCTGTAGATGTACCATGACTAGATAAGATTACTAAATTACAAAGCTTTGAGAACTTTTTGCAACAAAATTTCCCAATGGCCTTTGTATTGTTTTTCAGTAGAAATACACCTGAAATCATGTTTGAACCAAAATTTGATATGTACATGATCATTCCTTCAAGGGTGGAGGGACACATATGGCGTTAGCATTGGTTTTATCTATAGAGCTACACTAATTTACCCTCTGTTTGGACAAGGACAGAAAGAAAGAAATAAGATGAAAAGAATAGAAGAGAAGAAAAATGATGAGAAAAATGTAAATTTTGAAGTTGTCTGGATCAAGAAAAAAAGAAAGAAAATTTGAGTTCTTTCTTGGTTTGTTTTGTTGGATAGAACGTGAAAAGAAAGTTTCTTTACATATAATGACATTTATACCCTTTCCTTTTCATATTTCTAAAATAATATATAACATCTTATGCAAAAATGTCATTTCATTTAATTGGGATGTGTATATTGGTATCTCTCTCACATTCTTTCATTTTCTTGGCTCATGGGCTGAGAAATTATACACAAAACCAAGTTTTTTTCCTTATTTGCTATTTTTTATACTAAACAAACCATTGAAAACACTAATTGGCTATTTCTCTCTTTTCTGCTTCTTTCCTTCTAATATCTCAAGATTCAAATCTAGCATTAGTGTATTAATGCACAAATGCATTTCATTGATTAGAATTATATGAATCTCCTAAGTTGGTCTTATTGGGAAGATTCTTGTGTAAATTCTTCTGATAGTAAGATTCACAGCCACATTTCTTTGGAAGTGATTTTGTATTATGCTGAATATTTTAGTGTGTTTTCTATTCTGTCCTAGAATCTGGTTAGGGGAATACACGACCTTAGGCAGAATTTCTGGAAGGTGTTTTTGTTCTTGGTACTGCTTCTGAGTGTTTGAGGTTGAAGATTCTATTTTGTGTTAATATTTATAGTGGAGATAGCTTATTTTGAGTGCGGTATTTTGGACTATGATACTTTTAATTTAGGGATTGAGTTTTCTTTGAGATTTTATCCCTTTATTGCTTAATACTGGAAGATTTGGTATGATCTATACCAGGTTCCAGAAATTGTAACAGTTATCCGATGCTGAAATCATTGATAATCCATTCTATGCCCTGACCTGAACGTAACAAAATGTATCCCCTTTAGCATTGAAACAAAAGGAGCAATACTGCTGTTTGCTGCTGTTGTTGTTATTTGCTTTGTTAATGACTCTGATTCTTGATTATTGAAACTTTGTTTGACAAACTCTTTTCAATGTGTCACTTTTGCAGCAACGTTCTCATGTACCCAAATTTGGCAACTGGGATAGTGGAGAGAATGTTCCTTACACAGCATATTTTGACAAGGCCCGGAAAGGTCGCACTGGTGCAAGAATAATAAATCCAAATGACCCTGAGGAAAATTCAGATTTTTCTCTTGACAATCCATCATCTGAGCAGCTACCTCCTGCCAAACCCAGAGTCAGTTCAGAGGATACACCTGGAAAGGGATCACTGCATTTGGAAGATGATCCTAAGCATTTCGTTGACTCTCCAGCTCGTAATGACAATGTAAGGAGTGGCAGCAGAAGCCATGGAGTAGCTTCTTCTGATAACCGTAGAAGACCTTCAATGCAGAGTGCTGGGTCTGAGCACAGCATTGATCGTTCGCCACTTCATCGTCAGGCTAGAGCCCCAGGCAGAGACAGTCCCCAGTGGGAACCAAAGAATTCTTATGACAACATCCAAGGAACACCAGGAAGATCTCGGTTAAGACAGGCTAATCGGGGAGATGAAACAGTTAGTTTTCTTTTCTGCTTCTTTTGTTTTACCACGAATGGCATGAGAAAAAATAAAAATAGAAATTCACATAAATAGTACTAAGTAGGCCAAAAAGGATTTCAAGGTAAATAGTATTTGTGAAAATTTGGTCTTTAACCAAGTCCAAAGATATCATGTGATAAATGTCATTAACGTCACAGATTAGAATCCTGTACAATGAAACTGCAGGCTCCTGGTCCTGCAGTAACTATCTGAGGTTTCAAATCTTTTAAAGTTCATTTTCTTTCTATATTTGTGACTGCAGAGGATCTGCTTCCCCAACCTCACCTTGTTGGATGAGGCCATTGTTGTTATAGTCCAAGGATTTGACCTTGTCTTAGTGAGATTTTCTTTTGGTGAAACACCATCTTTCTGATTTTGACATTCTAATAATGCAGCCAGACAAAGGTGCAGCTGTTCCAAAGTTTGGTGACTGGGATGTGAACAACCCGGCAACAGCAGATGGCTTTACTCACATTTTCAACAAAGTGAGGGAGGAGAGACAGAGCGGGCCAGGACAAGTTCAAGGCACCCCTAATAATAGACCACAACCTAACAAGGGCCAATCTACTGATGACAAAGCCCAGGTATGTCTGCTATACCTGCATACATTAAGATTTATTTGGATGAGTTTCTCTACAAGTACTCTTAGATGAGTCTATAAGTTAAAATTAGCTTATGCACAAGTTAAAAATACAAAGAGAACCCACATAAGAGAGTTTTTAGAAATTTATTTAGAGAACCTCTCCTAGAAATGCTAATGGAGAAGTTTGTCTGAAACAGACCTTAGAGATGATAGTTTTGAGTTTCCACATAGTAATGCAATTTCTTGCTTCTACAGTGTTGCTGCTTTGCCTGGGGCAAAAAATGATTTCTTGGAGTGGAAGTGTGAATGATATTCTGAACAACAATGATGGTAAAGATACTGTTGTGAATGGTCATGAGGTGTGTGTAGGCTCTTGTAAATATCCAAGGCTGTCTTTCTGGGCAAGATGACATCAATGAAGTAAATTTATTGCTACTACTTTGTGCTTTTTCTTTTCCCTTTTGTTTCTTTCTAATATTCAACAAGACACTCTTTGCATGCGACATTGTGATTTTTCTTTGTTTATTCCTCTTTTTAAGCCTTCTGTTGTGTTACTGTTATGCTTTACAATTCAAATTAACTGTATTTACTTGAGATATAGAAGGAGATTGGTTATATAATTCTTTTCCATTGAATTGATGGGTTGTGACTTGAGTTCTATTCTGTTTATGTTGGTTTTTTGAAAAATTTATATTATTTGTGTTCTAAAAGTATACTAAATTCGATTACCAAATTGTTTTTTACAATGATATTCAGAGATGAAGTTACTCCAAATTGCACTGGTAATACAATAACTTTGGAAACAAGATTTATGTGCGATCAAGCATGAAATTTTTCTTACTGGGAAAGATGAATGGTTAAAAAAAAAAAACTGCACCTTTTTGCTCTTGGTTGAAACTTTCATGACCATTATCCATTTATTTTTTATTCTTTTTTTTTTTCATTTTTCCTACACTTTTTTTTTCTCTATAAGTATCTTCACCATTTTGAAACATGAAAGATCAATAATAATGAAAATGAAAATTCCAGAAAGACTTGTTCAAACCTACATGATGTTTCACGTTCTAAAATGTTTCAATATTTTTTAATAATTATATTAAAAATGTTCATTGAATTACGCAACCCATGATGCGATATGACATAATCAAATCCAATACGATCTTAATGTATTTATATTTTTAATTTTTTTCACACAATATAACACATTTGTTTAAGTAGGAACAAAATTTTACGTTATTACTGAAATAAAAATCAAACACGTGTTTTTAAATTTTTTATATCATTTTCTAAATGTTAATTTATGTAATAAGTGCCTTTGTATATATCTTATTTTACTTAGAAATTCGTTTATCTTTAAAAATAGCTTCACTCTTAAATAGACATTTCTGCTAAAAAAATTGTTTTTTTTTAAATGCTTCTAACATGTTTAATTGATATTTTCTTTTACCATTCATCTCATTTGAAAAATAAAAGTAATATTTTTCTTAAGTTCAGATGTCACTAAATATCTTTTACGTAGAGATAAATATAAAAGTAAAAAGAAAAATATTATTAATCTAGAATTATCATTATTTTGTAATCTTAATTTAAATATTAAACAGTTAAACAAATTGAAATTGTACTATTAAATTCTTTAAACATAGCATAAAAAATATTCTAATACAATATTAAAATTAAAACACATTTTTAATTCATTTAAATATTTAATTTATATCAAAGTAAAGCTTGATGAAATTAATTTATAAAACATTAAAGTGTAACAAAAAATGTTTATACTAAATAATTAGCTTAAAAATTAATTGTAAAATATTAATATTTATTTAAATAGTGATTTGCGTTCCTCAATTAACAAAGTAATCCAATATTTAAATTCTAATGATGTTATTTTGGATATAAAATCAACAAAGTTGGAAGGGAAGAAACCATATTATATGTGCTCAAGGTCACTTACAGTGTTAGTTTTAGTTTACTATAAGTAATGGATTAAATTTTTAAAAATATAATCATAAATTCTATTTAATTAGATTAAAATAATTTTAATTTAGTTTAAAATTGAATTTAAATTAAATTGAATTTATATTATTTAAAAATTTAATTCAAATAGAATTAACAAAAAATCTAATCCAATTTTAGATTTTAATTTACTCTACTCATTATACCTTGTGTGAGTCAATTATTTTTCACTCAATATGATTAAATTTATTTTGATCACCTACTCTATTCAGACCCAATTTTACTTAGTTTAATTTAATCGTTTGATTTTGAGTAACATGACTCGATCTAATCTTTTATATAGTCTAATCCCTAACCAAGTTAGCCTTAATAAAATTCGACTTAAATCAACTGGGCTTGATTTAATTTTACCAAAATCGTCTTTATTTAATTTAACTCGGTTAGATTTGATTTGATTTGTTTAAGATTTGTTCTGACTCAGTGACTTAACCAAACTCGACCCAACCCATCTGTTTCTGGTGAAAATTTGATTGATTTCGATTTATGGGGAGTTGAGTCCTAATCAAATCTTGACCATGTAGATTCTTTTTACTTAGGCTAGCAACTAGTTTTCAATCAAAAGTGCATGAGAATCGAGAATCCTAAAATCTTGAAAAGATGCAAACCACATGACCTAGAGTGCAGATCGATGATCGAAAGTACTATTTTTGATGTTTTTTATTAAGTAACGCGAAGTAAAGAAAGCAGTAAAAATGTTGAATCGAAAAATGGTGCAGAATATGAAATTACAGAGAATTGAAAATTGCGGAAACCTCGAAATTGCATTAATTGTAAATGACAATTAAAATTGCATGAAAGTAAATAATAGGAAATCAGAATTGCAGAAACGGTAAATGGCAAGATATTGAAAGTACAGAGACTTAAATTGCATTAAAGGTAAATGACAAATAATCGAAAGTACAGAAGCTTAAATTGCATCAAAGGTAAATTACATGAACACAAATTACCAGGGAAAGTAAAGAAAGCGATAAAGGCAGTCAATGAAAATGGAAATCCAGATCGCCAGAAACTTCATGATTTCGTCGTTCTCCGATAGACTTTTCACTAACGCTTCTGTTGTCTCTGCCAATTTCCCCTTCTTCTTCATGCTTCATTCTATTTATAGGGCATCCTTCAGATAACCTCCTAAGAGCGGTTTAACAAAATTGTCACCACGATCCTACGTGCACGTACCTTTAGCCTGATAGTTTAAAAAACTGCACTCCACGTTCTCACGTATAAGAGAACTGCTCCCTTAACCTTCGATCTCTGTCGTGGTTTAGAAACCGTTTCCCATGTTCCATGTGTGTTCATCGCTCCCTCGATTTCGATTTAAGACATCGAGTATTTTGAATTTTGCTTCTGATTCCCTTTAATTCTTAACGTCGCGCTATTCTAATCTCTCGATTCTCTTCAACAATAGACATCGAAATTTGTTTCTTCGATTCTCGATTTTAATTCTCGATGCATTTTCATCTTTGTGGTCACCAGGTGTCCTTTGCCAATCTCATTAAAAGCACGTTCTCGATGTCTTTTACCAATCATATGATCTTCAATTTTTCCTTTCCTTCATTTTTCGATCCTTTTAACGATTTCCTACTAACAAAATGCCCCCTTGGAAGAATACAAATATTTGTATTTATATTCTTTCAACATGATTCCCGCCTTCACATGTTTGGAGGCCCACAATAACTTAGGATTTAGAGTTTCTGGGGTTTTTTAGGATTTATAGGGTTTTTTCTACTTTATGTCACCTATCACGTCAGTTCTGCTGCCACACTGCACACGCCACATTAATTACCTTTCGCCTCTGTCGCTTCCAATACCCCAGTTAGTTTCCTTTAAACGCTTATTAACCTTTTTACCCTTGTTTTTTCACTACGAACTTCATTCACTCCTCCATTGCACCTTCATCTTCTACCTTTCGTCCTCATCTGCTCCACCGAATACTGAAATGGAAACCTCATCCAAATCCTCTGACTTTTCCACCCCACCACTTCCCTTGGTGGCCGCTAGCCTACTGGAGATTAATAACCAGAAATTTGCTCCAGTTCCTTTGATGGAGGAAGCTTCTCAGAAGATCGCTGAGACGCAGGTACTCGTTCCCTATACTGCTGAAAATGTTAATTACGCTTTTGAAGGTCCTATCCGCTATTGTGGCGGATCATTTTCCTCTTCCCTTAGCCTCTCAGAGAGTAAAGCTCTTCTTCACAAGTCCGAGGTGCGAATCGACTTTCTAAACATTGTCTCTAGGGTATACCGAACGGGACCTCCCCACAAAAAACCTTTGTATATTAGGTGGTTTAATAGAGTAAAAACCAAGTTTGGGAACCATTGGAGAGATGTGGGGATCTTTGATTTTCTGCATCTGTCTCGATGCGATTTATCTCATTTAGATATGGCTATGTTTCTATCAGCTATCCATCTTTGGAATAAAGACTTGCATGCTTTGGAACTACCTTGTGGTCCCCTTTCACCCACCCTCTTTGAAATTGCTGCCATTACCGGATTGAAACCCATAGGGGAAACATATTTTAAGGGTGCTTTTCCTTCGGATACTTCTTTAAGGTCCAAGATCGATTGGGAATCAAAGGCGTATGGACATTTTATCGAAAAGCATTTCGTCGATGACCAATCGATAGCTGTAACTGATGAGGAGCATATAGTTTTCCTGGTGTATTGGCTATGTACTCATGTTTTCTGCCCCCGATCCATCCAAATTTCATCCCACCTTTACAACCTTGCCTACCTCCTTCACTCTGGCCAGCCGAGAATTTGTTTAGCCAAACTTTTGTTAGCCCATGTCTATACTGCTTTTGATGAGGCCGTCGAGATTTTGAATACCCCCAGGGCCTCGGGAAATTTTTCAGGTCCCATTTGGTTTATCCAATTATGGTTGAATTCGATTTTTGAAAGTATACTCCCCCCAACCTCCACAATCCCCCCAAGTTTAAATTTAGAGGGTGCTCGATTATCTTCTCGACATCCCCGCCATAAATTCGATGAGACCACCTATCGTAATTATCTCATATTTTTGTTAACTCAATTTCGATTTGAGTCGCATTTGGCCCCTTTTTCTGTGCATCTTGGAAAAATCAGTGATCAACTTCGAGGACCAACATGGTTTAAATCGAAATTTTCTGCTCTTACTCCGGGGCTGCAGTCAGAGTTGGTCGAAGTATGGAGCAACTATTTGACTCAAGACGTGTTGGTATCAGGTTTCCAATCAAAGGATCTTCAGCTCATCATCTATTATCCTCAGCTTTTCTCGCGGCAGTTTGGTTTAAGTCAGGCCTTACCATTTTTTCCCCTCGATACCCCGTCAAGGTCCAAACTAAGCGAATCGACTGTTGGACGGGAGGTCGCCAAATTGCTGCCGAAAAACCCGATGCAATTTTACCCTTATATTTTTTAGTCCAATTATTTATCTACTCTCGGTTTCTTAGATTGGTGGGCCGATTTGTTTTCGAATAATCATGTTGATTTTGATATAGTTCAACAGAAATTGACTGCCCATCCTTCTCTCGTATTGCAGGACAAATCAAAGCCAAAGAAAGGTACACACTCCCATTATCTCCAAATATCTCGATTCGAGAATTTTTATCGAGTATGTTACAACCCCTTAAAATTAGAATCGACCATCTATGATGATGTTATTTCCTTAGCCAATAAAACAGACATTAATCGATCAAACCACAAAATAATTAATCCTCGAGGAAAAACCCCATTTGAAATGTATTGTCCCGATCACCTTCCCACTTTTCCTATAGCACCCTTTGGACTTGCCAAACCTCTAACTCATCCTAAATGGGTTCGAGAGTTAAGACCTTTGAAAGAGACCCTTTATCCAAAACCCATAAATAAAGAAATCTCGATATCGAAATTGTCCTATTTCCCTTACCTAAACCTTCCCCAAATTCTTCTTCCTCCCTGGCTTGTACATATCGACCGAGTCAAGATTTTGACTCCATCACCTTTTGGTGAGATTTTGCTACTTCTTCTAGGAATATTTTGGTTCTCTTTATATTGCAAGTTAACTGTTTTTCTTTTCTCGACAGTCTCGAAAACTTCTAAGACTGCCGCCTCCGAGAAGGAGAAGGACTGGGAGTCTTCCGATGAGTCGGATCCATCGGCCCTCATCAGGAAACGCAAGCACTTTGCCACTGTTTCATCTTCGAAAAAATCGAAGGTTTCTTTTTTATTTCGCATTGTCTTATTTATCCATGTTTCTATGTCTACAGCTGATTCACTTTGGATTCTCATACATATTTCTTTGTCATTTATTTTCGATTTCTAATTTCAGAAACAAAAATCGAAGAGTCCTCGATCTATTCAGCCTCCTGCTGCAAACCCTTTATCGATGGACTCAAACACGGTCAGTAGAGCGGGCCAAACAACACCCACTACTCATTCCAGTCACGTAAGACCCCTTTTTTACACACATTTTATATACCTAGATTTTCGATAAGGCTTATAACATGATGTTAAATCTTGCTGTTTTTCAGGATCATCCATCGGCGACTATATCGACGACTGTCGATTCTTTACTTCCCTCCTCAGCACCTATTCTTGAGGTACGACTCCTAAATTTTTGTATATATATATATATATATATATATATATATACACACATTTTCTTTTTCTAATATTTGTTTCGATTCACAGCAACCTGAGGTTGTACAGCATTCGCCTCCTAGCTCAAAACCCCTCGCTCTACTTCCTCCTGGTACTTAGTTTTTCCTTTTACTGCTTGATTCTATTTCATTCTTCTTTAGGATTTTTCGATTCACCTCTTCGAATTATTTTTTCTTCAGTGAATATCCCTGTAGTCCAAGTCCAGGATTCTCCTTCACCAGTTCTCGCAGAGCAATCGGATTCCCTTCCTTTTGCGATGCCATCTGTCGAGTTGCTCTCGGCATCATTGCCTGAGATAAGCGATCATGCTCCAGGGAACGTACCAGAATACCGCGCTGCCATCGAAGAAGACCCTTTCTCGATCCTCGATATTCTAATGTCTGATGAAGCTACCCCTTCAAGCCACTCATCCCAACCACCTACAACCTCGACTGAGGGGGTGTACCAGCTGAAACAACGTTTTAGGTCCTTCTTCTACTCCTCGCCTCTAGATGCTCTGGTGGAATCACGCGCGAAGAAACAATGTTTCCAAGAGATTCTCACTTCCCTCGAAGCGTTCCCTGAAGACGCTCTTCCTCGGGGTTTCGATGCAGAAGTCGCAGCGGCTACTGATTTGTTCAACAAAGCCTATGCTGCAAGGAAGAAGAAACAGTCGATAGCAACCAAGTTATCTGACATTTCTTCCTTCCAGATTGAGAAATCGAAATTACTGAAGACTCAGAAGCTCAATCTGGAGGAGGCGTTGACGGCGCTGGCTTCGGTCGATAGTGAGATCGAGGAGTTGGAGAAGAGACTACATCAGCTGAAGTCGTAGAAGGATTTCCTTACATCAGAGATAAATTTGATTAAATCCTCTGCGAAGGAAGTGGCGTTGTCTCTGGGGCAGAGCATGGAGCGCAAACATAAAATGATCGCTGAAGAGAACTTGATTTCTTCCCCCTGGACACAATTGTTAATAGATTTCGATCATCTTAAGACTCAATACTTATCTTTGTAAACATTATTCGAATTAATTTTGAATGTTTATTTCCCTTATTCGAGGTTTATATTCTTTCAAGTATTTGCCATTTATCGATAACACTTTCTCTTTGTTATACCAATCGACGATCGAATAAGCATTACTCGATAATACCTTAATAATTTCAAAAGGTCCTTCCCAATTTGGTGACCATTTGCCATAACTCTTACATTTTTTATCCATTGGCAAAATTGTTTTCCACACCAAGTCACCTTCATTAAACGTTTTCTTTCGAACTCTTTTATTATAGACTCGAGCAATTTGATTCTTTTGTAAAATCATATTATTCAACGCTTGCAATCTTATTTCATCGAGTTCATTTAATTCATAATACATCAAATTCCAATAATCACAACTGGGTAAATCATTCTGCTTTTGTATTCGATTCGACTCAATATTTATTTCGATGGGCAACACTGCATCATGTCCATAGACTAGCTTATATGGGGTATTCTGTAAAGAATCTTTCGGTGAATTTCGATAGGCCCATAAAATTTGCAATAACGTTTCGTGTCATGTCTTTGGTTTATTACCAACATGTTTTTTTATTAAACCAATAATTACTTTATTAATTGCTTCAACCTGCCCATTAGCCTGAGCATAATATGGGGTTGATGCTAATAACTGAATATTTCTCAATTCGGCATATCTAACCATCTTTTTACCAGTAAAAACCGTCCCTCTATCAGTAGTGATAGACCGTGGGATCCCGAATCTATAGACAATATATTCTTCAATGAAATCAATCACATCTTGCTGATCGACATCTTTTAATGGAATTGCTTCTACCCATTTCGAAAAATAATCAACAGCAACGATTATGTATCTATGTCCCTTCAATGATTGTGGAAAGATCTGTCCGATTAAATCTATAGCCCAACCTCTAAAAGGCCACGGTTTAATAATCGAGTGTAATTCGCTAGCAGGAACTTGTTGTATAGGACTAAATTTCTGACATTCTTCGCAGGACTTAGCATACTCGATACAATCTTTTAAAATCGAAGGCCAGTAATAATCTTGTAGAGTTAATGTCCATCTCATTTTTTGGCCTACCATATGGGCACCACATATTTCATTATGTACTTCAGCCATTGCTAAATAAGCCTCGTCATTCCCTAAACACCTCAGTAATATTCCATCGATTCCTCTTTTATATAATTCATCATTTAACAAAACATAGTTTACTGCTCGATATTTAATCTTCTTGTCACTTCTTCCATTTGGATTTTGCAGATAATCTATAATCGATTTTCTCCAATCTTAATCATCTAAATCATTAATTTGTAAAATTTCACCTCCTTGAGGTAATTTCTCCCTTACCTGAATCATTTTCTGCAAATTTTCCAGGGATATCTTATACTTGGATGCGATTTGAGCCAACTCATTGGCCTCTCGATTAAATTCTCGAGGAACATATTCGAATGTTATGTCATCGAACATTCTACTTAAAGTCATTACCCTTTCTAGATATCTGACCAAATTGTTGTTAATACATTTATACTCTTTTCGTACTTGTTTGATTACTAACTGCGAATCACCTTTTATAATTACATGTCGAGCTTTTAACTTAATTAAAGTTTCAAGACCTGTGATCAAAGCTTCGTACTCGACTTCATTGTTCGAACAAATGGGTTTAATTTCAAATGATAACTTAGTAGGGATATTACTTGAAGATATAATAAGGATTCCTACTCCAGATTTATCTGATGTGCTCGATCCATCGAAATACATTATCCATTTACTTATTTCAATAAATAAGTTATTAGTAGAATCAACTGTATGATCAGCCATGAAATCAGCGATTATTTGTCCTTTCATCGATTTTAAAGATTCGAATGACAATGAAAATTTTGTCAAAGCTAAAACCCATTTTCCTATTCGATTATGCATAATAGGTTTCGACAAAAGAAACTTCAAAATATTATTTCTGGAATAAACCATCACATCATGAGGCTTCATTACATACTTGAGTTTTGTACAAGAGAAATATAAGCATAAACCTAACTTTTCGATATCGATGTATCGAGTTTCAACATCATTCAAAATTCTACTTAAATAATAAACAGCACATTCTACACCATTCTTATCTTCCTGTGCTAGTGGACTGGCTATTGTTTGATTTGACGCTGATATATATAGCTTTAATGGTTTATTTCTCACTACTGGTATCAGAATCGGAGGATTTGTCAGCATCGTTTTGATCTGCTCAAAGGCTTCTTGATGTTCCTCCTTCCACTTGAATTCTGCTTCTTTTTTCAACTTTAACAAAGACGAAAAAACATAAGTCTTACCAGCCAAGTTAGAAATAAACCGTCTCAAATAATTTATTTTTCCCAACAATGACTGTAACTGTGTCTTAGTTTTTGGAGCAGAAGTATCTATTATAGCTTTTACTTTATTTTTATCGATCTCAATCCCTTTTCCATGTACTATGAATCCTAAAAATTCACCAGCAGATACGCCAAAAGCTCATTTCAAAGGATTCATTTTTAATCCATATTTCCTCATCCTCTCGAAAGATTTTCTCAAATTACTTAAATGTTTATGCTTTTCTTTCGATACAACAACAATATCATCTATATAAACTTGCATAAAATCATTGATTAAGTCATGAAAAATTAAATTCATTGCTCTTTGATATGTTGCCCCAGCATTTTTTAATCCAAATGGCATCACTATCCATTCATAAGTACCCAATGCCCCCGGGCATCGAAAAGCTATTTTAGCTATGTCATTCTCGGACACAAATATTTGATTATATCCTGAATAATCATCTAAAAGACTTAACATTTCATTACCGGCTACTGCATCTATTAACATATCAACTATTGGCATAGGATATTCATCTTTAGGAGTAGCTAAATTTAAATCTCGATAATCAATGCATACTCTCATTTTACCATTCTTTTTAATAACTGGAACAATATTAGAAATCCAATCGACATACCTAGCAGTCCTGATGAACTTTGCTTTCAGAAGTCTCTCGATCTCTTCTTTGATCTTGCCCATCACCTCAGGTGCAAATCTTCTCGGTGCTTGTTTTACTGGCTTCCTGCCTTCTATGATGGGTAATCTATGTTCGACTAGACTTCGATCCAATCCAGACATTTCTTCATATTCCCAAGCGAAGCAGTCTTTATACTCTTTTAGTAATAAAATCATATCTTTCTTCATTTCTTTCTCGAGATATTTGCTAATATAAGTAGGTTTCCGATCCTCTATACTTCCCAAGTTAATTTCTTCTAACGGGTCCTGGGCCTCGACTTTCTTGTGATTCGATGTGATGGATTTTTCAAAACCTAAAGGAGAATTATCATAAATACAATCAAGTATAACTTGATCGCTATTATTTGCTACTACTGTCAGGTGAATCGACTTATTTATTTCTACCTTAATACTACTACTTTCTTGACCCTTCTTTTCGTCTTCATATTTCCTCAATCGGGCCAAGAACTACTCGTAGTCTTTATTCATTTTCACCGGCCACTTCGAGGTTGGCCCCCTCTTTTATCATGACAAATCCTTTCTTCTCATTCATTTCTAAGAAACGCTCCTCATGCAATTTTGAATTGAAATCTTCGACAGTCTCAAAGGTGAATGGTTGAGTAAGCGCCAAATTCTGCTGTGCCCGACCAGCCTGAGATACAAATGTCACGAACTCATGCTGGTCCCCTGGAATTACTTCGAGATGCCCGTCTCGATTCCACATGAACAATTTCTGATGAGCCGTAGAAGGTACGACTCCAACTCCATGAATCCACTTCCTGCCAAGCAACGCGTTAAAATTGGCATGTGATTGGACAACTACGAACACAGTAGGCCTCAAATAAGTGCCCACTTTCACGGCTAAGGCTATCATGCCTTCCGAGCTCGATGTTTTCCCACTGAAGTCAGAAATCATGATATTATGTCTGACTAAATCTTTCAATTCGATGCCAAACCTCTTCAGCATAGTGATTAGTAATATGTTCACCGCTGCACCACCATCGACAAGGACTCTATTCACCATTTGTCCTTGAATCTCGATATTCAACAATAAGGGCTTCAGATGGAATCTCATCTCCTCAGATGGAGGACCAATAAAAGCAGCATCTCTATGGGGTACTTCGCATGATGCTTGTGTTACCCATGTCACTTTTGGCCTCATGTCTTCGGAATAGAAATCACCCTCTCGATCGACATTGCTTTGTTATTGGTACTCTTTATACTCACTAACATATTCTACGGGTAGTATCGATATTACTCCGATTTGGTTTTATCATCGAAAAAGTCTCTTGTATATTGGCTCCCCATTGGTACATTATTCTCTTCAAAGTTCCTGTAATTATTCCAGTAAAGGATCCTTCCTCCTCTTCTCCAGGGCCTTCCTCGAAATCTCCTTTGGAATGTTGGAAATCCAGTATTCGATCCTTCATCATATGAAAGTCTCTCGAAGACATCATTACTTTGAAATATGTCCATTCCTCCTCGAGAAGGATACATTTCTTTCCTAACCCACTGTCTATGATTCCTACTAGCACCAGAACCGACAGATTTCTGTTGACTTTCCCCTATCGTTGCTTGGGTTGATTGATCTACTTTGTCATTGTCCCTTTTATTTTGATTCTCGATTTTCTTCATTTGTTCTGCTCTGAAAGCTTTAGCAGCTGATTTGTCGAACACCGCACTGCATCGTGGACATAGCGATACATCTTCATCCTTTTCTTTCTTTTTGTTTAAAAACTCGACAAGAGAATCTCCTGATTGAGGGTAGATCTCTCTCTCGAATTCTTTCTCGAACTCACTCAGGTCGAATTCCATGTCTTCTTCGGATACGTCCATTCTGACATGCCTAGGATCAATGTCTTCAGTAACATCAACCATGCCTACAAAGGTCGAATTTGTCAATCGGGCATCTTCAGTCATGCCCGTTTGGGATTCGATATATCCTACTTGAACCTCAAATGGACTCGTATCCACTTTCATCGACATCTCCTCAAACTTCAGTCTTCCTTGGTCGATCGCATCTTGGATCGTGTTCCTGAAATGTATACAATTATTAGTCCAATGTCCATAAATATTATGAAATTTGCAATATTTTCGACCATTCCTTTGCTCTGCAGAAGGTAGTTTATGATCATCGCTCAACTTGATCTATTTGTCTTTCAATAAAATATCAAAAATTTTATCTGCCTTTGTTACATCGAAAGTATATGTGCGATTTGCCATTTTGTCTTTTACTTCATTTTTTTATAGTAATTTACAGATATATGGAGCTCCTACTTTGAGCTCTACTATATTTACTTTCTCATCGATAGCCTCTTCCGTATCTATTTCTGTCTTGAGATCTTTCTCGTACATATAATTTATATATGCTACTCTTTCTTTCTTCATAGGTTTCTCAAATTTCTTATATCTTTGTTTCTCATACTCGATTTGTTCCACTCTTCTCACTTTATCAGCTAACTGAGCCATGTCATTCAATGGCAAATTAACTAACTTTTTTCTAATCGAGAATTCCAAACCTGCAGAAGCCATTCTGACTAACTCGAATTCAGGAATTTGAGTAAAACATCTCGACTTCATTTGTCTAAATCTATTCAAATAATCATCTATGCTTTCATGATTGAATCTCTTTATGTTCATTAAGTCGATGAGACTTACTTGAGTCTCCCCCCTAAAGAATTGCTCATGAAAATTTCTTTCCAATTGCAACCAATTATATATCGAATTGGGGGGCAACGAAGTAAACCAAGTGAAAGCATTTTTGTTAATGAACTAGGGAAATATTTCATTTTTAATTCTTCACTCATCGCTAGGTCCCCACATTCGATCCGATATCGTGCCACATGCTCGATAGTGGACTCACCAATTTCTCCAGCAAATTTGGTGAACTTAGGTATTTTGTATCCTCGAGGTAATTCTGTCTCGAGAATCGTATTTGGGAAAGGAGAAACAAAGTACGGTTGATTGGGTGGTCTTAATTCCACTCCTTGGGGATTCATCCTTTGACCTAACATATGATTATATTGCATGTTGTTTTGATTATACATATTTTGAAATCCCTCATTCAGATTTCCATAAATATCATTCCTCTCATGCTGATATTCATTCCCCATATTCTGATGTTGATCATTGTTTCGATTTCTCCTCAATAAATAAGGGGAATTGATACTAGCGTTCTGGTTAAGATTCTGATTGGCATGATTTTCCACTCTTGTTTGTCGAGGTATTGCCAATGCATCCCCGATCCGTGCCATTTGATCTGCTAATATCTCAAAACTAGTAGTCGTGTTTTGAACTAATGGATTTAGGACTGTAGTCAACTGTTGTGATAACATATTCACCATCTCAAAATTGCTCTCATCCATTTGTTGTCTGAGTACTCCTAATGAGTTACTGGAGATACCAGTACTAGCGTTTTCGATAGTCTCAAAATTGGATCGATAATAATCTTTATCGAATGTATATCTCCCATGATCCAAATTTGCTCTGTGATCTAGGTTTGGAGGTGTCTGTTGTGTACCTAAATTCTGTCCACTCCCTGAATTCTGGGGGACCACTAAGTTTTGAGACGCCCCTAAGTTTGGAGCTACTCCGAAATTTTGCGGCATACCTAGAGTTTGAACTGTTCCTAAGTTTTGAGGCATTCCTAGGTTAAATCTCGAATTTCATTGCATTGAAGAAGTACCAGCCCCGTTCAGATTATTAAGCGAAAAACCAGGCGGCCTTACGCTCATATATGGCCCTGCATATGTTGTTATATGGTTTCCCATAGTTTTCATATTGTTTGGTATCACAGTACTAGACCCTACTTGAGTATTTGCTAATGTACTTGAACTTTGTTCATTACTCGCAGGTATCGACATACTTGCGGTTGTCGATACTACAGGTATATTCCCATTATGACCTTGCCCCCCAGTGTTTGGTGGATGTGAACTATTTAGACCATTTAGACCCTCACTATTACTCTGGTTATTTGGTGGATTTTGACTCATTCTTATTACTCGTCCACTCCTTAATCTCATACACTTTCGAACTAACCAATTTTGTGTTTTTCGACACAAGACGCCCCTACCTGGCGCGCCAATTTGTTTCTGGTGAAAATTTGATTGATTTCGATTTATGGGGAGTTGAGTCCTAATCAAATCTTGACCATGTAGATTCTTTTTACTTAGGCTAGCAACTAGTTTTCAATCAAAAGTGCATGAGAATCGAGAATCCTAAAATCTCGAAAAGATGCAAACCACATGACCTAGAGTGCAGATCGATGATCGAAAGTATTATTTTTGATGTTTTTTATTAAGTAACGCGAAGTAAAGAAAGCAGTAAAAATGTTGAATCGAAAAATGGTGCAGAATATGAAATTACAGAGAATTGAAAATTGCGGAAACCTCGAAATTGCATTAATTGTAAATGACAATTAAAATTGCATGAAAGTAAATAACAGGAAATCGGAATTGCAGAAACGGTAAATGGCAAGATATTGAAAGTACAGAGACTTAAATTGCATTAAAGGTAAATGACAAGTAATCGAAGTACAGAAGCTTAAATTGCATCAAAGGTAAATTACATGAACATAAATTACCAGGGAAAGTAAAGAAAGCGATAAAGGCAGTCAATGAAAATGGAAATCTAGATCGCCAGAAACTTCATGATTTTGTCGTTCTCCGGTAGACTTTTCACTAACGCTTCTGTTGTCTCTGTCAATTTCTCCTTCTTCTTCATGCTTCATTCTATTTATAGGGCGTCCTTCAGATAACCTCCTAAGAGCGGTTTAACAAAACTGTCACCACGATCCTACGTGCACGTACCTTTAGCCTGATAGTTTAAAAAACTGCACTCCACGTTCTCACGTATAAGAGAACTGTTCCCTTAACCTTCGATCTCTGTTGTGGTTTAGAAACCGTTTCCCATGTTCCATGTGTGTTCATCGCTCCCTCGATTTCGATTTAAGACATCAAGTATTTTGAATTTTGCTTCTGATTCCCTTTAATTCTTAACGTCGCGCTATTCTAATCTCTCGATTCTCTTCCATAATAGACATCGAAATTTGTTTCTTCGATTCTCGATTTTAATTCTCGATGCATTTTCATCTTTGTGGTCACCAAGTGTCCTTTTCCAATCTCATCAAAAGCACGTTCTCGATGTCTTTTACCAATCATATGATCTTCGATTTTTCCTTTCCTTCATTTTTCGATCCTTTTAATGATTTCCTACTAACACCATCTGAACTATTCAGATCAAATCTTGTTTAATTTACTTGACCTTCCATCTTATCCTAATTTTATTTGATCATATTCGCCATATTTTCCCAATCTACTTTACTATATCAAACTTGACTTCATCCAATTTATCTTAATTTGTGTTAAGTTTTGTTATCTAAATTAAATAGTTTTAGAACTATATTTTCAAAGTAGATTTTTTACTTGAAAATAATTTGTTCATGAACTTGTTTGATCCATATGCTTTTTGTGAACATTGTGGAACTTCTTTTAGTGGACATTTTATTAATATTTTTAAAATTAAATTCATCACCGAATAAGTTATGATTTAAATATTCAATCGATCTAACTAAATTTAATAAATAATATTTTTATAATATAATAAATATATAATAAATTTATCAAGTAATAATATTTAAAAAAAATTATTGTCATAATTAAATAAATTACAATAAAAATTATAAATATAAAATATATTAGAATATATTAGAGAAAAAATATATAATTATTAAAATAAGATAAAATATAATAAAATAATTATTATTTAAAATTAACTAAATAAAATATATTATATATTTTATAAAAAAATTATATTAAAAAAATTAATCATAAAATATTTGTTTTTTATATAATATTTTATTCCAATTTTTTCAATTTTATGCCAGTCCGGTTATTTAGAAAGAATACACATATTTCTGATCCGTTTTCGATTCGACCGATTGATTGGTACCGTCTGATCCGATTTTCCAAAGTGTACATTTTTACTTTGCCCTTCAAGATCAAATTGATAAGTATAATCTAACAAGTTTAGATTTTAGAATAAAAAATTTAATCTAAATTCAATTAATTTGATTGAATTTAAAATTCAACGTATTAATTTAAAATTTAAAATTTACCTCTAATAATATATTTTCATGATACTTTAACTGTCTTTAATACTTAATTCACTAATATATTTGTGACAATATTTTTAAATATCACTAAAATTAATATTTGTTATAACAAAAATAATTATTACAAATAATTATATATAATATTGACAATAATACATTATTACAAATAATTATATATAATTGTGACAATAATATATTATTCCATATAATTATATATTTGTGACAATAATATATTATTATAGTGATAGATTAGTTTTCATTATTAATAATTAATAATAATAATAATTTATTATTTAAATAATAAATTTAGAATAAGGTACTATTAACAATTTATAATAATAATAATTATTATTATTATTTTAATATCAATTTTTTATCATAATTATTATATTTTTTATTAATAATATTTATAATTAAATTACTAGAAATTGTCAATTTCAATAATTTATATTCATGATTATTATTATTTTAATAATACCAAGTTTTTCATAATTATTAATTAAATTTAAATATTTAATTTTGTTCACTCTTATTTAGTGATTATCAGTCATTATTTTTCCAGCTATAAATAATTTGTTCCAATTTCATGGTTACGAACCAAAATACTTATTAAAATTTATAATTATTAATTTTATTTTGGATGAAAAAATAGCATATAAAGGAATTAAGGGGAAATTTTTCACATGCATTTATCTCTCAACTTCTTTCATTTAATTCTATACTAAAACTATATTATTAAAACATAAAACTCATCTATTAATGTTTTTAACTCCATTTTATTTATTATGGTGAACCTAATCCTTTTCTTTTGGCTTAAAATAATTTTAAAATTTGCTTAAATCCTAATACTTTCATTTGTAATAAATATTAGGTTGGTTACCTACCATACTAATTACTGGATTAGCCATTTACTCTTATTATCATCCTTTATCTTCAGAAAACCCTAAAGATCTTACCAATTAAAAATACAAATCAGATCATGACCCAATTAATTCATAGCTCTAGTTACGAAATTGATGCACTTTTATTTCTATTTTTTTCCTCTGTAGAAAAAAACTTGTTAAACTTAAAAACACAACATCATAAGGAAACAATGTCCTTAATTAATATTTAATATGGTTTCCACACGCTACCTCAGTTACCTTAATTTTCTTGTAACCAATTTCCTCACTCAAAAGACCAAATTAATTCAATGCCCCTCTAAGGTAACCAATAGTTGTCTTCACATTAACCACTGGCTCTATAAATTGGACCAATCTGGTGTAGTTTTCTTTCATGCAAAACAAAAGAAAAGCAAAGTTTTCAGTGCTGAGAGTATAACTCATCAATATTATTATGCAGTATGGCAAACACCACTAAAGCTTGGTTGGTTCTGGTTCTCTTTGTTCTTGCAATTCTGAATGGTTCTGAAGGTGCAGGAAGAAGAGTCCCAGATAAAGATGATGGTGGGTACCATCCTCAAACTTTTGGACTAGTGCCAATTCCATTTCCATATCCATATCCATTGCCATTCAATGTAATTCATCAATGGGTCACATTTTGTTTTCTGCATCCTTCTGTTTGTAATTCGCCACCCAAAGATTACAAAACCATGCAACCCAATCATGCAAATCCTCAACCTCAAACCCTAACCACTGCCCCTACTACTCCACGATATCACTGATTGGAAGTGATGTCAGAATATGTAGTTAAATAAATTTTATTTAAGTTTATAGCTACTTGGTTCTGTGTCCAATCAAGGATATATATAGTTATGGGGTATGAATGTAGTAAGAGTTTGCAGTGTGAAATGGTTATTTGCTGGTTGATATAAAATTCTAGAAGATTCACATCTTTTTTTCTTCTTCTTCTTCTTTTATGCATATTCGGTTTCAGTGACTACTGTTTATATATTGGAGTACTTCTGATACCAGTTTTACATGGAAAAGAAAAATATAAGTTGAGATTAACACGTGAAATCGTAGTTTTAAATTGAGATCGTGTTTATTTGTGAACATTAGTTATATATTATATATATATATATATATATATATATATATATATATATATATATATATATATAGCAGTGTGACGGAGGTGAAAAAAAAGTTGATGGGTCAAAATAATTAAGATTATATGAATTTAAAGTAAAAATGTAATATTAGTCCTAAGGCTACTCTAAAATCTTGAATTTAATTGGTATAATAATATTTTTTTTTTCAGGTTTTTGTTCTTATATTTACTAAAAATGGTATAGTTTAGACTTCGTTATGGACTAAACAGGGTAAAGAATAAATTTATCATGTATAGGGAATCATAAAATATGTTATATTCAAAATTTTCAAAATTAAATAAAATAATTTAAACAATATCATATTTAAGTATTTAATATAATATTATTCAAATATTAACTCTTTTTCTCAATCAATTATTTTTTACAATGTTAAAATATTGTTTAATATATTAATAGCACTAGTGTATTTTCATATTAACTTTTGTAGCAAATCTGTTATAGAAAAAAATATATAATTTTTTATATTGATTATAAATATATTATTATTATTATTATTATTATTCACAAATAATATTATTGTAATTGTTCTAGAAAAAAAAGTGCTTTGTTCAAATTTTTCAAACTTTCTCCCAGAACCTTGATATTTTTCAGTTGACTGTTATGGTAACTTCGATGCGTATTTGTAGATTTTTCAGTTGCCTAAATTAGAAAATGCATGATATAAATATAATAATTGGCGATATAAATGGGACTGAAGATTATTATCATGAGAATAAACATTTTATTCAAATAATTTTGATAACATCTCATAAAAATATCATCTAACTACCTATTTTGAATAATAATAATAAAACTCTAGATTTGTCATATAAAATGAAAAAACGAAAAGAAAATTGAAAAGTAAGAAAAACAGATATCAAGTAGTATGCCCACCTATTATAATATTGTTTGATCAATTTTTATATTCAGATATTATATTAATAGATGAGAATATCAAATAGACAATACATAAAAAAAATATATTGAGTTAATAATCTTATAATAACAAATATGAAACTGAGATATATAATTCTCAGAGGAAATAATACAGTATATTATATTATATATGACAAAGACAATAGGTGATATAAATTTAGAGTGATGCATGGACAAACTTGTTACTACTACGAGATCTTTCTTGAATACATCTAAATTGACATCAATGTTTTTTTGGTAGTAATATTCTTATAATTTTACTTTTTATAACGGGAGAGAAATGATTAATACTCATAAATATCATATACCTTCACGTGAAAATATAATATCATAAAAATGATATTTTGAATTAATGGTGATTTTCATTTCGACATCTATTTATGTTGGAGCAGCCACGTGTGTATGGATTTGCAGCACGTAGGTCGCCATCTTCAGAGCTGAAAATTTTATTCTCATTTCCCTCTTCTGTTACTGAGTGTACGATTTCTTCATCTTGTTTGCCATGGTTGAATGCAACCATGCTCAGAAGAAGAAAACAAAAGAACCAAACCCTCATGTTCGGAATTATCTGTGCCATGAAGTCTCAAACGTTGTTTTGGTTCTTTGAGACAATTTTTCTGTAGCTCTCATTCTATGTATTTATACTTTCTACTTTAATACTCATGGTTACAAACAACTCTACGAAATTAGGTTTCAAATTTGTGATGGAGAAATGAGTTTATTTTTAGAAAAAGATAGTTCTTTACTTGATTTTTATGGGTTATTCACGATAAGAAAGTTGAAAGTATTCATCTAAATGTGTTCCAATATTCTAAAATTATTTTGATTTTTTTTTTAGCTTTTTTTTTTTTTAACTTGGTTATTATATTCTAAAAATGTAATGGATAAAACTAATTTAGAAACAAAAGTTAAAAAAAAAATAGGAAAGTTAAATAAATATTTTTCAAAAAACAAAATTTCTTCTTATTCATCTTTTATTTCAAAGAGATCCTACATATAATAATAATAATAATAATAATAATAATAATAATAATAATAATAATAATATAATAATATATATATATATAAACGAATATTATTATTATTATTATTATTATATAATTTAATATATATATATATATATATATATATATATATAAAAACTAAATTATATTTTATTATAACATAAAATATTAATTATATTTTAATGATAATAAATGATAACTTATATGAAACAAAGAATAGTCAAAAAATTAAATTTAATTTTAAAATTTTATTATAATTTCTTTAAATTTAAATAATAAATTGAATCTTAAACAACTAATTGATTATTCCATCTAAAAATCATTAAATAATGAAAAGAGTTATAATAAATAAATATAATTATTAAATAGTATTTATAAAACAATAGTATTAAATAGTTTTTCAGAAACCTATCTTTTAATACGATTTTTGGGAGCTGCAGCAATTATGTTTGCTATGTAAAGTTTATGTTCAGAATGTCACACCCTCCACTTGCCATTGATTATATTTCTTGAATAAAAATACTCTTCCTTAACATCTTAGATTACAAGATTATTTAACTATTTATTCTCCATATTTTTTAGAAAGATGAAAAATTGTATAGATAAATTGGTTAATTATAATTTAGATTGTAAAGCTCGATCTCTTATAAATTGTATATATATATATATATATATATATATATATATATATATATATATATATATATATATATATAAAACAAAGACAATAATTTATATAAAAAAGAAAAGACAAAAGAGAGATAATAGCTTGATGGCACACTTTAGGTGTCAAATTGAGTTAAATCTTTATATATAATAATAATTTTAGATCATATAAAAAGAAGCAAAAGTAATGCAAAAAGCATTACAACATTATTGTATGTGAGATATGATGATAAAGCTACGAACATTATCCATGTCGACATCTATTGATGTTGGAGCAGCCACGGTTGTAGGGGTTGACCGGTTGATCTTGTTCGGTCTCTACATTCTCATTCAAAATCTTACGTCCACTTATCAACTTCATGTTTCTCTCTGCGATTTCTTCATCTCCTTTGGCACCATTCAATGCAGCCATGCTGAGAAGAAGAAAGCAGAAGAACCAAACCTTCATGTTCCAATTTGCCTCTGCCATCAAACCTCAAATCTTGTGTTTGATTCTTTAAGAAAAGATCAGTGTATGTCTCCTTTGTGTTCTGCAATTGGAACAATAACATTCTACCTATTTATACTACTCTCCAATGTTCATCGTTATGAACATCTATCACGGTTTAAATTAGTGTTAAGACAAATTATTCTTTTATTTATTGCCGTTTACTTTTACATGGAAACGTATTGCACTTGCTTTGATGAATATTCATGATTTTAAGTTTATTACCATCTAAAATATTTATTCAAATATTCTAAAATTAATTTTGAATTTGTTGTTGTTTTAGTTTCCATAACTAGATATTATCCTCTTGTATAACCTTGTAATAAATATAATAATCATTAATTATACTTTATTATATTTTCTAGTTCAACCCTAAAAGTAATTTCCAAAAAAAAATGACAAGTTTGAAAAAACTGCTACTATTTACGCTACAATATGATAGTTTTAAAACCGTTGAATGATAATTATGAACGTGTAAAATGTAACAATTATAAGCCCTAGTCAAAGAAGTTATTAATTATATATCTTCTAACACTTATTTTCGTGAACCCATTTTTAATTAATTATTTTTCAACTCCTCTATTTTTATTTATTTATTTCCCTTATTCTCTACTTCAGTTTCACATTTTCCCCTCTTCTCTGATTCTCACGTAAATCTCACAACATATACTGCTCAATCTTAAGAAAAACTTTAATTTTATACATTATATCTAATATGATTTTTTAGTAATAATTAAAAATATGTTCATGTTTTAACTGATATATATATATATATATATATATATATATATATATATATATATATATATATATATATATATATTTCTTAACATTGTTAAAACGGAGAAATTTAATTATAAAAAACATGCGCGAGCAAAGATAAGAAAAATTAATTATTATTAAATGAAAGAATAACCAGAAAAAGAAAGGAATAAGAAATCAAACCTGAAATTTGTGAAACGATATAAGTTTAACTTTTTTTTAATGCAAATATGACTCAGTCTTGTTTCATCCATTCAAAAATATTTATTAATTTTAAATTCTTGATATTTTCTAATCTTTGTTTCCTAGTAGTCATTATTATTAGTTTAATATTAAAAAATATGAAAATATTAATTATATAGTTAAAGTAAAAAAATCAAATAAAATAAATTATAATTCATCTATATATCCAATAACAATATATTAAAGTAAAAAAAAATCAAATTTGACTATAATAATAAAAAATTTACATTACATATTTATTATTATAACTATCAATTTATAAGTTATAAAAATACTTAAATTAAAAATGTGGAAGACACTATATTCAAAATTATTTAATTAATATATAATGAAATTTACTTTTAATTAAGGTACTTAAACTAATTCTACATTATTTCTTTCTGTAAGTATATAATTCACAAATATAATCGTATAAATGTGTTTCACCATTTAAATAGTTATATTTTAAATATATTGTGATTAAAATATAATTAATCTGTATTTCACCGTTTATAACATAATTAGCTCGTCCTAATTAGTCTCATAGGAAATTTCTTGTTAAAATTATTATATTTAAGTTTTTTTTTAATCAATATTCTTACTTTCAAATGAGTCAGAGAAATCGACAAAAATATTAAAATAGTGCAATTTGTTTTTAAATTTTTTAAAATGAGTATTTTTTTTTAATTCGTAATGAATAAGTAGTATTTTAAAATATGACTTGAAAAAAAGTCTCGTTTTAAAACATAATTTGATTGATTTATTTTTAATACTAAAATCTTACTTTAATATACTATTTAAGTTTGTTAGGTTCTAATTTTTTTACAGTATTTATATATATATATATATATATATATATATATATATATAACTTTATTTTATTTTATAATATTTATATACTTATATATTTTTATCATTAATTTTTATAAATATATATTACTAAAATAACATTATTAATAATTTATATTAATATAATGATAAATAATTATTATAATAACTAATATTACTAATTTTATTATTTAGTATTATAATTATAATTATATTTTTTTATTCTTATTATAATAAAATTATAAACTTATTATTATAATAAAATTAATAAGTTTTATTATTATGATATTATTATTTATTAATATATTTACTAATTTTTTAATTATCATTAGTATATTTATTATTTTTATTATTGTTGTTTTCTAAGTGATAATAAATATAATAATAATTTTAATAAATAAGAATAAAGTATAATAATAATAATAATAAAAGTAATAAATATAATAATAATAATAATAATTTTAATAAATAAGAATAAAGTATAATAATAATAATAAAAGTAATAAATATAATAATAATAATTTTAATAAATAAGAATAAAGTATAATAATAATAATAAAAGTAATAAATATAATAATAATAATAATAATTCATTTCTAATTATATAATAAAAAAATAATTATACTTATAGAAATAAATAATAAAATTGATAATATTAATAATTATAATAGCTATTAATAATATTATTGTAATATAATTTTATCATTATTATATTTATTACTTTTATTATTATTTATATATTTATTTTTATTGTTATTTATTTAAAATGATAATAAAGATGATAATAATAAGTTTAATAAATAAGTATAATCCTAATAATAATTAAAATTAATACATATAATAATAATACATTTATAATTATATAATAATAAAAGACATTATTACAATTATAATTATAGAAATAAATAATAAAATTAATAATATTAAAAATTATAATAGTTATATAAATACTACTATTATTACTATTATTAATAATATAATAGTTATATATATAATATTGTTGAATAGTAATTATTACTATTATTATATTTATTAATTTTATTATTATTAGTATTTTTTTATTTAAAATGGTAATAAGTGTAATAATAATTTTAATAAATAATAATATGGTAAAATTAATAAATATAATAATAAAAAATTATTTTAATTATAATTATAATAATAAATAATTAAATTAATAATACTAATAATTATAATAATTATTTATTGTTATAATTATTATTATTATTATTATAAATTATTAATAATATTATGAAAGTAAATATTAATAATATTATTAAAATAATTATTAATAAAAATATTTAATTACATAAAGATTAAAATAAAATGAAGTCGTATATATAAATACTACTTCACTAAAAAAATTATAACGTAAAAAATTAAAGTCGTATATTGAAATACGACTTTACTATTAACAATTTAAAAAAAATAATGAAGTCATGTTTTAAAATTTAATTTTTTTATGTCTTATTTTAAAATATAATTTTAGGAAATTTAAAAGCAAATTGCACTATTTGGGTGATTTTGCCCATAGAAATTTGTAAGAAGATAAAAGAAAATTATGGCTTAATTAACAAAACCAGTTGTCTATACAAATACCAATTTTGAAGCTTCTTTTATTTATCAGAACCCATAAATTCTAAATTCACAAAAATCGCAATAGTCTTTTTATTGGTACTAATAATAAATATAAAATTGGGAGATAGTAGTAACGCAGTCAAAACCCTAGTCAAAGGGTGAGAATTATATTAATTAAATATGATACATTTTCTTTGATCAATCACTATATATAAAAATAAGATATTTTCATAAATTACATACATTACATCGTTTTTTTGTAACTGAAAAAAACTTATATGCAAAACATCAAAAACTTTTTTTTCTTTTTTAGTAAACTCCAAAGGCCACATGAGGAGAAATAGTCAACCATAATTAGGTCTCTGTTATGGGTACGTTTATCATCACACTAAAATATATATTTATATAATATCGAATAAAAAACCTAATAAATTATCAAACCTCACATGTAAGAAATCCATAATAATAAATAAATGTAAATCGAATGATAATATTTTTATTAAATAAATATTTATATAAATTAAACTAATATATCATATTTAAAAATATTTTATCAAAAAGTTTTAAAGGACTTAAAGTTAAAATATAAAATATTTAATATGAATTATTTTACTGTCACATCATTTTTTTTTATTTTTCATATCAAAATATTTGGTTAATGAGTCTTAAACACATAATATTTATTTAAATTTTGATAAATTGATATATATAATATATATATATATATATATATATATATATTCCCAAAAATATGCATTAAAATATAAAAATATAAAATTTTCTATATTATTAATCAGCACTCATAATGAGTTATTGTACTAGTTTATATAACAAAGACAATAATATAGATGAATTTAGATAGATACATAAAGTTGATAAAACAAAGGAGAGATTGCATTTTGGATGCCACACTTTAGGTGTCAAACTGAGACCAATCCTTAATTATATATAATAATTTCAATCTTATGAAACAAAGAAGAATGTAGAAAAAAAATACACATGAGTTGAAATAGTAATGCAAAAAGCATTAAAAACATTTATGTTTTTGTGAGATATGATGATAAATGGACGAACATAAACCTTGAAATAGTATGATATAATGGAGGTTTTAATCAATCATGGCGACATCTATTGATGAAGGAGCAGCCACGGTGGTAGGGGTTGACCTGAACAGGATGTTGGCCTCCTTTGTTCTGATTGGAAATGCCAAGTCCATTTATATTCATTTTTTTGGGTGAGATTTCTACATCTACTTTGGCATGATTGAATGCAGCCATGGTGAGTAGAAGAAAGCAGAACAACCAAACCTTCATGTTGGAATTTGACTGTGCCATCAAATCTCCAATATTCGGTTTGGTTCTTTAAAAAAGGAATCGTGTAGGTCTCTTTTTTACCCTGCAATTCTGATAATCACATTCTGCATATTTATACTGTGTAAACACCTATTCAATGTTTAAATTAGTCGTAACAAAATAAATATTGTCTCTTATTTTTAGCTGTTTATATTTAGATAAAAAACGTGGTTTTGTTTGCTTTGATGTTCTTCAGTTTATTCCGGTATTCTAAAACTATTTTGAAATTTGTTATTTTAGTTCTATATCTAGACATTATCCTCTTAAGTTGATTTATATATATATATATATATATATATTATTGGTAACAAATTTAAAACAGATTACTTATTAATTATAATTAGTTTGGCACTAAAAATGGGAAATAGTAATTAATCTAATTAAAGTAAAAAACCTAAATTAGAATAATTAGATTTTTTATTATCTTAGTTTTTTTTTCATTCATTAAGCAAGACGTTGATTATATGAGTGTGTGGACAAAGTTTTCACATAAAAAAAAATGTAAGCTATAAATGTTAACTGTTCAATGAGTTTGAAATCATTCAAAAAAAAAGTTTTAGAACTGAAGTTATGGTTAGTTTAATGAGTAAATATTAAATTGTTAGAATTACATGAAAATTTTGAATTATTCCTAATTTTAAGTATAATTAATGATAAACTATATAAAAAATATGATGAAAATCTTTCTTAAATTAAGAGATGTGATAAAATTCTATCATTTTTTTGTAAAAATGGAACATAAATTGCGTAGTTCTTGCTTTATTATATTACAAGACATTATTTGTTGCCAATTTATCCCTATAAAATATCCAGAAAAAAACTTTTCTCTCAGTTTCTTTACTTTTTGTTTGTAGTTCAAATGTTGACCCTTAGTTGGATTTGAACTACCAATACCCACAACTACCTAAATGAGAAACTAATTATTAAATTCTGATCCTGATCCAGTTTCCTCAGTTCAACGCTACTAAAACTGGATTGTTTTAGTCCTTGGTTTATCTATGCTATTGAAAATGACCTGAATTCTAAATTCTTCTTTGATTTGAACAGGTTGTTGGTTGTTCCTTGGGTTGGTATCAGATGAAGTTGCTGCATTAAATGATCTAGGTAATGTATTGAGTATATTTGATTAGAAACATTCAACTTGCTTATATTCTTGCCATCAAAATTTTCAAAAATCAGCGTCTTATTCTTGAGAGATACATCATGCTGTGGTTTGATATGAGATGTTGATGGCAAGAATATAGAAAATTTGAAATAAATTTTGTCCTTTTACCACTTGACTTTTTGAATCAATTTATCTACTGAACTATGCTGATAGAATGATATGATTTCAGTGTTGCCAATCAAATTTTAAATACTTTTCCTATTTCAAAATTAAAAGATTCTATAATAAACCCATGCATTATTTAGGTGTAGAATGAATATCAATGTCAAACTATGAACACAGTTTAGCATGAACACCCTAAGTAGTGGCCATTGCAGAAGTATTTTCCTCTTACAAAATTATTTTGTTCATAGCAACAAACTCTGTGTGTGTCTCATCAAAGTTTAATTTGAACTGATACTACTATCTACCTTTTGCAAAATGAAATCAGTTTATAGTGCGGGTTCATCAAATAACAATATACCCTTAACCCAACAACATCAATAATAAGTTATATTCTATCAGGTGAATTCAAATAGTACCCCGAACGAGAATCTGAACAAGAAACAGTAAGTCATTCTGAAGGTAAGTTTGATTACATGGATCATCTTGAAGGCCCTAACCGAAACATCAAAGGTACACCACAACACGAAGCTCCTGAACTTGAACAATCCAAGAAACAGATGGATCAAAATGAAGGAAAGGTTGATTACATGGATCACCCTGAAGGCCCTGACCAAAAGTTTAAAGGTGCACCACAACCTGAGGCTCCAGAACCTGATCAATCCCAGAAACAAATGAATCAATCTGAAGGTGATGTCGGCAACATGGATCACCCTGAAGGTCCTGACAAAAAATTCAAAGGTGAGCCACAACGAGAGACTCCAGAACTTGATCAATCCAAGAAAGAAAATAATGAGTTAGAAGGTGTGGTCCGGGACATGGATCACCCACAGAGTCCTAAGCAAAAGTTCGAAGGTCCACCAACTCCAAAATATGATCCATCTAAAAAGCAAAAGAATCCAATGGAAGGTGAAGATGAATACATAGATCACCCTGAAGGTCCTGACCCAAAGCTCAAAGGTGTCCCACCACACTCAGAATCTGATCAATCCAAGAAACAAATGAATCAATCTGACAGTGAGGATATATTAAAAAATGCACCACAATATGAGGCCACAGAACCTGATCAATCCAAGAAACAAATTAATCAACCTGAAGGTGAGGTTGACTTCGTGAATTCTCCGGAAGACCCTGACCAAAAGTTCAAAGATACACCACAACCCGAGACTCCAAATATTGATGAATCTGAGAAGCCAATCAATCAATCTGAAGCCAAAAGTAACCCAAAACCAGCCATTAAAAGTGCAGATGACAAAGGAAAACAAGGTTTGCAAACCACTGACAAAGAGGTCCCTCCTGAGCTAGGAGCTCAAAAAGTAGCAACTGAAGCGGAAGATAAAGGTGATGAAATTGCACCAAAGAAGAAGCATTTTTGGAGTAATAAGCCAGCTATTGGTGATGCACCAAAGGCCTCTATACCCAAAGAACCTAAAACAGACCCTTCAAAAGAGAGTGATTTAACAGCTGCTCCTCAGGCCACCGTAGCCAAGCAACCTGAGATGGACATTCCTGAACATATCGAGGTTAAAGTTGACGAAGCTGACACAGGTAAGCCCTCCAAATATGAGTTAATTGTTTATTCATTTCACATCAGTTTCGCAAGAAAACACTGCTTGGCCGACCCAATTTATGAGTTTATAGAAAGAATTGATGTAGTCTAATCTTCACTTTCATGATAATTGTGCTTGGTTAACAAAATCTGTAACAGGGGTTTGATACAAAATTGAATATCCAATATATTCTCATGATATTGCCGTGAAATGATGTTGTTAATTTGTTGTGCATGCAGAACCAGCGGAAGAAGTTGTTCCTACTGAAACTACACCACTTGTTACGCCTAGTGAACCAACTGTAGCAGCAAGTAATAACACATTGGAAATTCTTAAAAGCATTGTGTATGGTGGTTTGATTGAATCATTAACAAGTCTCAGTATTGTGACATCCGCTGCTAGTGCTGACGCTACCACATGTACGACACTTTATTTGATTTCATCATTCTAACATCAGTGCTATTTTGTTAGAGTTATATATTTTTTTGTCACAATTATGGTTTCATATACACAAGCAATGAATTAGAGTCCAGGAATTTTTAATTATACCTAGCCACATTGAAAATTTTGTATCTGTTTCTGTAATTGTAATTGATTAATCAAATATTTAATGACTCCTGTTTTTCATATGTATGAATAAAAAGATGACATTCATGGATCATAAACAACATTGTTGATCTTCAAAAACAGAAAAACTAAAGGTTAATGACGAGGCCAGGGAAAAAATACTAGATGGGTAAATTTTTGGAATTAATATTGCAATTTTAGTGACAGTTTTATTATTTTGCAGTGAACATTGTGGCACTGTCTATGGCTAACCTGATTGGTGGACTTTTCGTACTTGGTCATAATGTGAGTTATATCATCAAAATATATATTTCATTCCAAGCTTCTTCTTTTTTTCTTCCAATTCCCATTTTCTGTCACTTTGTTCTATTCCACCGTTTCGAGACTTCTGCATATCCAAAATCTACAACACTCTTATGAATTACTTAATTTCTTTTTCGACTCCAGCTAATACATTTACTTGTGTCAATTTTGTCTACATTTCAGCTAGAGGAACTGAAATCTGAACAAGTGGATTGGTACACAAAGTTACTGGGTCAGAAGAAGAATTTCATTCTCCATGCTTTTATTGCAATCCTATCATTCCTTATTTTTGGATTGGTGCCACCTGTGGTATATGGCTTTTCATTTGGTGAGAGCGGTGACAAGGATTTCAAGCTAGCTGCTGTTGCTGCAGCTTCTCTATTATGCATCACTATGCTTTCCATTGCCAAAGCATACATCAAGAGACCAAACAGCTACTTAACATACTTCAAAACAGTGCTTTACTATGTCAGCACTGGTGCTGTGGCCTCACTGCTTTCTTACATAGCTGGTGATCTTGTGAAGAAACTCATAGAAAAACTTGGATGGTTTGAGTCAGCATCAAGTTTTTCCTTGCAGATTCCTGGGATTGGTGTTCAACAACCCGGATGGAGATCATACTGATAAGGTTTAGAGAAGGTGCTGAGGACTTCAATTGATTGATTGTTTTCGTATTCCATATAAAATTAGTGTGTAACCAGTGAGGTTTGTTGTTATTATGAGAAATGAGAATAATAACCATGGTTGATTTTGGAATCTGATATTGTTTAGCATTTTATGGGAGCACAATTAATAATTGACTACTAGTATTGAAGTGAAATTTCAGGTCAACATGGATGAATTTTCAGATGGCATTATCTGTGTAGACAAACAAGTATCTAAATAAAACACTTTGTATATTATCACTTGATGTATTTGCAATGAGTGATGCATGGTCAATTTATAGGCCCTTTGGATATGGCCTCTCAACTACATGCATTTAATACAACTACTACCTTTCAACTACATACATTCAATACAACAACTACCTCTCAACTACTACCTCTATAACCACTACCTCTCAACTACATGCATTTAATGTTTACCTAACAAAATCCTCCCATAAACTTAAATGTTTTTCTTGTCCTTCATTCCAAGCATCTTCTTGTTGTTCTCGAACAGAGTGGTTGACAGTGGCTTCGTGAACATATCTGCAGCTTGTGTTCGGGTTCCGACGTGCTCTAACTCCACATTTCCTTCTTTCACTTGTTCTCGGATGAAATGAAACTGAACATCAATATGTTTGCTTCTCTCATGATTGACCGGATTCTTTGCCAATTCAATGGCCGACTTGTTATCAACTCGAATCACAGTCCCTCTTTCTTGCTTCAACTCCAGCTTGCTTAGAAGGTTTCTAAGCCAAACTGCATGACAGACACTCCAGGATGCTGCAACGTACTCGGCTTCACAAGTTGACAACGTTACAATGGGCTGCTTTTTTGAAAGCCAGGTGAATGCTGTGTTTCCCATGAAGAATACATATCCAGACGTACTTTTCCGGTCATCAACATCTCCACACCAGTCACTATCCGAGTAGCCTACTAGTCGATAATCATCCGTCCTAGTATACATTAGGCCAAGTGACACTGATCCTCTCACATACCTTAGAATTCTCTTTAGTGCCTTCCAATGAGTATACCTTGGCTCCTCCATATATCGACTTGCTATTCCAACACTTAGCATTAAATCTAGTCCGGTATTTGTAAGATACCTAAGACTTTCAATCAGACTTCGGTATTTGCTCGCATCAACTCTGGCCTCCATCTCGCATACTTAGAAAGTTTTGTACCAGGTTCCATAGGGGTGGAAATCGGGTTGCAACTTGTCATCTTAAACTTCTTCAAGATCTCCTCAGCATACCTTTCCTGCGACACAAAGATGACATCCTTTCCCTGAACAACTTCTAAGCCAAGAAAATACTTCATAAGACCCAAGTCAGTCATCTCAAACTCCTTCTTCATCACTTCTTTAAACTCTTCAATTAGCTCGGCATTATTCCCCATGAAGATAAGATCATCAACATATAGGGCAACAAACATCACATCTTCTCCTTTCTTCTTTATATATAGAGCATGTTCATAAGGACACTGCTCATATCCATTCCTTTTGAAGTAAGTGGCAATTCTTTCATTCCATGCTCGTGGAGCTTGTTTCAAGCCATAAAGTGCCTTCTTCAATCTCGAGCACTTTCTTCTCTTCGCCTCTTCGCATGTATCCGAGTGGCTGTTCAACATATACTTCCTCCTCCAAGATTCCATTCAGAAATGCCGACTTCACGTCCATCTGCAAGATTGTCCATCTGTGTTGAGCTGCTAAGGAAATCAGCAGCCTAATTGTTTCCATTCTCGTCACTGGGGCGAATACTTCGTCATAGTCTATTCCTTCCTTCTGCTTGTACCCCTTCACTACGAGTCGAGCTTTATATCGCTCAACTTCTCCTTCAGCATTTGTCTTCTTCTTGTACACCCACTTTACGCCGATAGGCCGCGCTCCTTTGGGCAAATCAGTCAGCTCCCATGTGTTGTTGCGTTCTATTGCCCCGATCTCCTCGTCCATTGCAGTTTTCCATCTTTTCTCCTGCACGGCCTCTTCAAAATTTAAGTCTTCTGAATCTGCCAAGAGACATACAACATGCACTTCGTCAGTGGAGTTGTATATATCTTGTAAACTTCGCGCTCTGGGCTGTAGAGGTTCATCTTCTTCATCAGAAGTCTCATGATCTCTCACAGTATGTGGTGTATCAACTTCCGAGCTTCTACTTCCTATGGACTCCTTCTCCGGGTTGTTCCAACTCCACTCGCTTTCTTCATCAATTTGAACATCTCGGCTCATGATGACCTTCTTAGTTATTGGGTTAAACAACCTGTACGCCTTGGTTTTTTCATCATACCCAATAAACACGTACTTTTTGCTTCTATCTTCGAGCTTGGTCCTCTGTTGAGCTGGAACATGACCATAAGCTATGCTACCGAACACTTTAAGGTGAGACACACTCGGTTTTCTTCCACTCCAGACTTCTTGTGGTGTCTTCTCGTTCAGCTTAGCATGTGGACATCTATTTTGCACATAGATGGCACATTGCACTGCTTCTGCCCAGAACTCCTTTGGCACATTTTTGCTTCTCAACATTGTTCGAACCATGTCAAGAATGGTTCGATTCTTCCTCTCGGCAACTCCGTTTTGTTGGGGTGAGTATGGTGCTGTCAGAAATCTCCTTATCCCTTGCTCCTCGCAATACTTCATGAGTTCGGATGAAATGAACTCACCTCCTCGATCAGACCTAACAGATTTGATAGGCATGTCAATCTCTTTCTCAACCATTGCTTTAAATCTCTTGAACACCTCAAACACCTCGGATTTCTCCTTCAAAAAATATACCCAGGTTTTTCTTGAAAAATCATCTATAAAAGAAATGAAATACCTTTTCCCACTGAAGGACTCAAGGGTAACCGGTCCACAAAGATCTATGTGAATCAATCCGAGTTGTTCCTTTGCACGGTACTCGGCCGTCCTCGGAAATGAGGTTCTCGGATGCTTCCCGAGCACACAATCTTCACTAAATTTCTTTTCAAATTCCATAGACGGGAGTCCTCGCACCATCTCTTTCTTTACCAACTTGGTCAGCCCGCCAAAATGCAAGTGGCCAAACCGAAAGTGCCACATCATTGCTTCATCCTTCACGTCTAGTTTCAAGCACCTCTCTTGGACTATCTTCAACTCCATCTTGTACATTCTGTTCTTCTTCATTTCTACTCGGGCAATCAAACGATCCGACTTGTCCTTCAGGTATAGTACTCGGTCTTTCATCAGAACCGAGTAGCCTTTCTCCATCAGCTGACCCATGCTCAGTATGTTGCTTTTGAGATCAGGTACATAGTACACGTCTCTGATTTCTCCAACTCGGCTATTCTTCTGTAGGTACCAGATTGTACCCCTGCCTTTTACTGCCACCTTTGATGCATCTCCAAATGACACGTGTCCGGCCTCAACTTTAGTGAGCTCCTTAAAAAGGTTCTCATCCCCGCACATGTGGTTACTTGCTCCTGTATCAAGATACCAAATCGAGTTGTCAGAACAGCTCGGACTTAGCTCGACATCCGAACTTCTCGACATCATCAATACTCCTTCTTCCTCAGTGTCCTCAGAGAGGAGGTTTGTCTCCTTCTTCCTCTCAGATCGGCAGTCCTTTGCGAAATGCCCAACCTTCCCACAATTATAACATTTGATACCTGAATAGCAGTCCTTAGCAAAATGATCGTACTTCCCACATTTGAAGCACTCAACTCCGGAATTGCTTGACTGACCACCTCGGCCTCTACCGTCACGACCTCTACCTTGTCTTCGGCCACGCCAGTTTTGTTGACTGACTGACTCCTTGCCTCTTTCATATTCTCCTCTGCCTCTACCACCTCGGCCTTGAGTGTTCTGAGCATAAGGAACCTTCTTCTCCTTTAAGATTGCCTTTGCTTGGAGTGCTTGATCATGGGACTCCTCTTTCTTCTTCCTTCTCCGTTGCTCATGCGCTTCAAGCGACCCGACAAGCTCTTCCACCGAGAGCACTGACAAGTCCTTGGACTCTTCTATTGCACAAACGATATTCTCAAAATTGTCAGTTAACGACCTTAAGATTTTCTCCACCACTCGGCAAGTGGGCAGCGTCTCTCCATTTCTTCCGAGTTGATTCACCACGGTCTCAACACGGGAGATGTACTCGGCAACCCCTTCGACCTCTTTCATCCTCATGCTTTCAAGCTCGCCTCTAAGAGTTTGAAGCCTGACTTGCTTCACGCGATTATCCCCTTTATATGCCTTCTCCAGAATATCCCACGCTTCTTTTGAAGATTTAGCATTTGCTATCTTCTCAAAGCCGGACTCATCAACAACTCGGTATAGTACGTACAAAGCCGTTTTGTCCTTTACTCGTGTTCCTCTCAATGCAGCAAGCTGAGCAATCGTCTGCTCTTCAATATTCTTTGGTTCTTGGTGCCCATTTTCGACCACATCCCATACTTCTTGGGAACCAAGGAGAGCCTTCATTTGCAGGCTCCAGTTATCATAGCTTACGCCTTTTGATAACTTTGGTAGGGGCATGCTGTTAGCTAAGTTGGCCATCTCAAACAAACTCTCTAACTCTCAAACACTCTCTCTAACGCACTCAGACACTCAGCCTCTCAAGCTCTGATGCCAATTTGTAGACAAACAAGTATCTAAATAAAACACTTTGTATATTATCACTTGATGTATTTGTAATGAGTGATGCATGGTCAATTTATAGGCCATTTGGATATGGCCTCTCAATTACATGCATTTAATACAACTACTACCTTTCAACTACATACATTCAATACAACAACTACCTCTCAACTACTACCTCTATAACCACTACCTCTCAACTACATGCATTTAATGTTTACCTAACAATCTGAACGAAAAAAAAAAAGTTGTCACAGCATTTAAAGCGGAATAATAAAAGATCTATTTTATGTTTAAAATATACTACAACAATAAAAATAAGAAAAATAGAATTGTGTATGCAGATATAATTTTATAAGTTTCAACCGACCGCGTGTATCTATGTTATAACTTTCTATCCTTTTTCTAATCTTTTTCCCTAATTAATGGAACAACTTTCATAGACTAAATTATTAATAAAATTTAATTTCTTATTAGGATTTTAGTTCCTCTATTTTATTTATGTACATGTAGTATTGAAAGATAATAAGCATGAAAAAAAGAAAAAAATGAGGGAATTAACACTGAAAAATATATTAAATTATTATTAATTACACACGTTAATGTTGAATGATTTAAGGAGTTTATAATACATATCATAATTAGTTTTAATCTAATTAATTTTACCTTTTTAACACCCTTTAAACTGATGTCATTGGAGGAAGTGATCATAAATTTTCATCAAGAACTTTCAAATTGAGAACTCACGTTGGACTTTGTAAAAATATGGACAACATGATATTATGATGGTAGATGAACTATTTGAATGAATCTAGTAAATACCTTATCTCTGATAAAGTATAAATCAAGTTCAACTGGAATCATTACTGGGGTTAGAAACCAACCACACAACACTAAAATTGTCACAATAGATTGTTGGAACAACAATTTGATTCATATAATTTTAGTAGTAATAACATCTAATCTCAGTACTCAGCTTCAGTATTTTCTAGAGATGAATCATTTTTTCTGTGATAACCAAGACTGGGCATGGCAACGGGACGGGGCGGGGCGGGGCGGGTTTTGCCTTCTGATCCCCGTCCCTCACTTTTTTAACCATCTCCGTTCCCGTCCCCGATTCCCGTCGGGGTTAAAAATTAAGTACCCATCCCCGTCCCCCTAGGTTTCGGGTTCTCCGCCCCGCCCCGTCTCGTCCTCAATCTATATTATTTTTAAAAAGAGAATTACATTTATAATAAATTAATTTTATTATGTGTTTTTTATATATAAATAAATATTTATAATTTTATAATTTATAATTATTATTAATTAAATATATATTTTAATTTATTATATTTATATTAAAATATGTATGTAAAAAAAATTTAATTATTTTTTATTTATATATATATAGAGAATATTTATAACATTATTATTATTATTATTATTATTATATTCAAATATTTGAATACTTATAACATTATTATTATAATATTATATTCAAACATTTAATTATATATATAAGTTAATTAATTTTTAAGTTATCATTTAAAAATATAAAATATATAATTTATAAGAAAATATTTAATAAATTAATTCTTATTTAATTAGTTCGAAGTAATAAAAGTTTAAATTATCAATTTCTTTTAATCCTTTAAAATACAATTATTTTATTAAGATAAAATTTGATATATGATAAATAAGAATAATAAGATAAAAAATATGACATAATAAAAACTAATAAATATAAATTATAAATAAAATAATATTAGTTATTACTAGGATTTATGTAAAATATTTAAAAAAAAGATAAAGAAAAAAAATTATTTTGTGTTCATCAAATTGATTGAAAATATTAAAAAAAATTGATGGGAGAAATTAAGGAAATGTAAAAAACAGAAAGGTAAGAGAAAGAATAATATAATAAACTAATTGATATAAAATATTAAAAAAGACAAAAAAAAAATCAAAAGTGGGTAGAAGAAAAATAAAAATTGGTGAAATATTAAAAAAATAACCTTATATATAATAGAAAAAGAAAAGAAAATACATTTAAAGTATTAATATTTTAAATCTTAAATTTAAATATAAAGTCTAGGCGGAACGGGATCGGGGTCGGGATTGCATTACCCATCCCCGCCCCCAACTTTTTAAAGCTGGGAAAACCCGAACCCTACCCCGCCCCCGGTCAACTCGGGTTTTCCCTGTCAAACTCGGAGCGGGACGGGTCAATCCCCACGGGTACGGGTTTAATTGTCATCCCTAACCAAGACACAAGATTGTTCCCAGAATACACAAAATATCTTATTGCAGAGTTTTGATCATCAAATCATAATCCTGATCAAAATTTGAGAAGACTATTAATTTAAAGTGAGGACCATAAGTGATAGTCCTTTGTAGGTATCTTAATATTTATTTCACATCCTTCTAGTGATATTCTTGATGATGATGCATATATTAATAGAATTTATTAATGGAAAAGGACAATTTTAGTGTGGTGATAGTAATGTATCGTAGACCACCAACAATTGATCTATAAAAATAAGAATTGAGGATAGATGTAGAGGCATTAATAATGAATTTTAGGCCAAAATTCATAGATGTAGTGTATGTTTTTGGTTTATAATCATCCATCTTGGTTATACGAAGTAAATTTGGAATATAATGTGAGAAAGAAATAGGCCTCCATTATAAGTGTAGGATACCTCAATACCTAGAAAATAATGAAGGGGACCAAGATCTTTTAAGCTATATTTTCTGTGCATAGTAGAAATCAAGGGATTCATTTTGACCATTAAGTTGCCAATGATTATTATGTCATCCACATAAATTAAAATTAGGATAATGGATGTTGAAGTATTCCTTACAAATAGAGAAGTGTCACTTCTAGTGGAACAAAATCCCATGTTCTAAAACCATGATTGTGGTGCTTGCTTGAGCACATAAATTACTCTATGTAACTCACACACTTTTTCTTTATAAGTAGTGTTAAAGTTAAGGGATTGATTCATGTACACTATTTCCATCAATTCTCCTTGAAAAATGCATTGTTAATATCAATCTAGTGAATATGACACTATTTAAATAGAGTCAAATTAAGTATAATTCTCATCATTGTAAATTTGAGAGTAGAACTGAATATCTCATGAAAATCAAACTTTCTCTCTTATGGTAGCCTTTGACAACTAGCCTCATTTCATGTCTTTGGAAGTTGTCATGATCATTGTGTTTGCTCTTAAATACCCACTTTCAGCCTATAGTATGACAATCAACAGGTAAGTCTACTAAACTCCAAGTGCCATTAATTTGTAGTGTAAAGTATTCATCTTGCATAACTTTATACCATTTCGATTTAGAGAGTGTCTCCTATATTGATGTAGGTTCAATAGTTTGATCATATGTTTTTGATGAAGCGATAATTGCATAGGACTTTGGTTCGTAAATACCCGTCTTGACCCTTGTGATCATAGGGTGAGTATTAGATGTAGGTTGAAAAGAACTTGTAATAGCAATAAAACTAGGTAGGATCCCAATATCATTAGCATCAGAAACATCAGTTGTAGTGATTATTGGAAAATCTAAGTGAGTTTAAGTCCTACATTGAGCATGAATGAGAAAGTTGAACAACATATAAGGAAGAAAGACTCATAACTTAATGTATTAAGGTTTAGGTTGAAGGTGGTATCAATCCTTTATGTGAGTTGAACTCATATTTCCTTGGTGTTGTCTTTCCCTCAGTGAATCTCTCCTGGAAAGACTCAATAGTGCCACTATCATGATCAATTCTTTTCTTATATACCAGTGACCTACCCACAATTGTCTCTATCAAGCTGGATAGAGACAACTATCTCCTATGAAAGTCATTAGTTTTTTCATTGATTAAAGGTTCCAAGCTTATGAACAACGGTACAAGGAAGGATCGTTTGTGAGCTTGAGGAAAATGTACCAATGTGAAGGGACTTACACTTGAAGGAAAGATTGTTGGAAAATCCAAGTGTGAGTCTAAGTCTCACATTGAGCAAGAATGAGAAAGTTGAGTGACGACAATATTTTAACCGCACAAAATATTGGTAAAAAAAAAAACAAGTTATTAAACTAATGCAATATAGTTAACCTTGTTGAATCTCACAAGGATACAATTATAGGAATATACTCATTGTCAAATATCATTCTCTCTAAAATTAGTAAATAATAATAATAATAATTAAGAGGGTTGATGAAAGAGTGAAAAATAAATTAATGCATAATAATAAGGATTAAAATCAAATTACAGGTAGAATAATAATTAAAATTAAATTGAAACAAAATTAAAATAACTGAAATTTATAGAATTAAAATAAATTATTTTTAATTAAATTCGAAAGTTGTTAGAATAAAGTGCAAAAATAAAAAATTGTTTTAAAATAAAAAAGTGCAATAATTAAATTTAAAATTTTTGAAAGTGATAACTTTAAAACTAAATTGAGAATTGTAAATAAAATAAAAAAAGAGATGAACTGAAAATGAAAATGAAGTAATAAAACAAAATTCTAAATAATTAAATAACAGAAATTAAAATGAACAATGAATAAATAAAGTAAACAAAATAATATAAACAGAAAAATTTAATAAATATTGCAAAGTTAATAAATATTGCAAATTAAATAAAAGTGAATAAATAGAAAGTATAGTAGCAGTAGATGAATTCGTCTAACTAAAAACTGAGAATGGAAAAGAAAACGTGAACGAGGCAAAACAGTTATTCACCCCGAAGTAGGAAGTTGTGATAGTGTTCTCATCAAACCTCTCTTTATAGGAGATTGAACAAGAGAAATTAAATTTGAAATTAACTACAATAAAATCAAATGTTTTCCAAATTAAATTTTCTGTGACAAGAAATTTCTAGGACGGATTTGGAGGAAATAATCCGCTTCATTCCTATTTTGAGTAATCTAGCCCTGATTTACATTTAATTATTTATTTCCGCTGGTCTTTAATTCAGCTAAATTAGATTCCTACACTAGTTAATTTGTTTGATTCAAAATTTTCATTTGTAATATTCTACAAGTGGGATGCAGAAATAAACTTAGGCTTCCGAGAATAGTGAAACTCGGCTGCATCAATTTGTGTCTTTATTTCCATCAATTTAGCTCATCTTAAATTACCTTTCTCCTACAAAAGAAAAAAAAAGAAATATGCATTGTGAATGTATACATATTATATATGTTATTATTTTATGTTAAAACTATACAAAATACAACCAATTAAGAAAAATTGAATTATTCTATGTTTTTAATGAAAACATGTTAAATGTATAATTTATGAAAAAAATAATTAATTTAAAAATATTTTTAAATCAATAAATAAAGAATAAAATAACATACAGAGTTAAGCATCTTACATTATTTAAAGAGGGGTTAGGCACAAGATTGACGAGGGTTGTGAAAGCGAAAAGGTAAACATGCATTAGTAATTAAAGTGTGTCCCGTTTCACTGATATGTATGTCTTTTCTTTCTAGACTATCATTCTAATCATCTGAATGAAGACAAGTTCATCTATGTTAAGTAATATTTTCATTGAGGTATTTAGATCATTTTAGAAATTCTTTAGCATTATCAATTTGTATAGCTTTGATTTTAGTATTCAGTTGAAGCTCATGACTTAAAAATGGTTAAAAAAATTAATGCTTTAGAGTTAGAATTTAAAAGATAGATCTAATAATATTCTGAAAAAGGATATAGGAAAACTATATAATATCCAGCACCAGTAGAAGTTGCAACAAGTGAAGGACCAAATTGTCAAAGAAAACTAACTGAAGAGGAATATGATAGTTTAAATTTGAATTTATAAAAAGGAGTTGACGAGTTTTGCCCATGCAACATGATGTACAAAATAGAATCGATATTTTTCTAGAGGGAATGGGACTACTTTAAGAACTCTAGGAGAGGGATGACCCACTCATGAGTGTCAAACAATAATGTTATGGGGGAAATGAACTCCTCTTAGTAGAAAGCTAGAGAAGGTTGAACCTTGTGCATGGTAGGTAAAAATATAAGTCACCTCTAAATTGTCCTTGAATAGCAATTTCGTGGATGCCTTGAGTTTTGATAGTACAAAAATCAAGAGAAAATTAATAAATACACCATTATCCCGAGCAAATTGTGCACACTAAACAAATTTCTTTTGTTATGGAGAAAACTGTTGGTGTTTGAAAAGTCAAAAAAAGGTGGCAAGTGGTTGGAGACAAGAAAAAAAAACGGAAATTCTTAAATGCACAAGAACCATTCCTTTTGCAATAAAATGTTCTTTCACTTCACTCATTTCGATCATCCAATTCCCAAGCAACCATTACAAGAGTTAGCCAGCAAGAAGCAGAAAGAAAATAATCTAGCTTCTGGGTATAATTGGGTTAAGGGTTGTGAGTGTTTTGATAGTGCTTTGTAAACACCTCTGTATTTTCTTTTCTCCCAAGAAAATATCTGCAGTAGTCCGGAGACGTAGGCAATTTTGGCCGAATTCTGTTATCAATTGGTGTGTCCAATTATTCCGTCTTTATTTCATTTTTATTTCACTTTCACATATCTGACTACATGGAAAAGTTCTGTGTATTTTTCCTTATAACTCAGAGCTGGTTGTTAACTATGTAATTTTTGTGGTGACACTATTCATATGAATAGTGAATTTACTATTCCATGAATAGTAAAAAATTTTGTCGATGCTACAAAATTATCTACAGACGTGTTCCAAAACACGGTAGTTCACAAAAATTGTCAGAAACGATCTAGAAAAGTCAGATCCGAGTTGGAGTGATGATTGCAGATGAAGGAAAGGTGAAAATCGAGAAGTTCGATGGTGCAGACTTTGGGTTCTGGAAGATGCAGATCGAGGATTACTTGTATCAGAAGGATATGTACGAACCACTCACAGGAAAGAAACCAGAGGGTATGAAAGAGGAGGAATTGACTTTTCCCAACAGAAAGGCCCTTGGAGCCATTCGACTCACGTTATCCCGTAATGTTGCTTTTAACATTGCAAAAGAAAAGACGACAACAGGTCTTATAGATACTCTTTCCAGTATGTACGAGAAACCATTAGCCTCAAACAAAGTTCATTTGATGAGGCGGTTGTTCAATCTACGGATGTCTGAAGGCGCTTCAACGGCGCAACATATCAATGAACTCAATATTGTTACAACTCAGTTGAGTTCAGTTGGGATCAAGTTCGATGATGAAGTACGAGCTTTGATATTTTTGTCTTCTCTACCAGAAAGTTGGAATGCTACTGTCACAGCTGTGAGTAGCTCATCGGGAAGCAATAAGTTAAAATTTGATGATGTTCGAAATTTGGTTCTCAGTGAAGAGATCCGACGGAGGGAGTCGGGTGAAACATCAACCTCTTCAGTATTGCATACAGAGTCAAGAGGAAGAAGTTCAACCAAAGAAAGCGGACGCGGAAAATCAAAAGGCAAACGATCAAAGTCCATAAATCATCGTAGTTCCCAAAACTCGAAGCAAATCGAGTGTTGGAATTGTGGGAAAACCGGGCATTACAAAAATCAGTGCAAGAATGAAAGTGATGAAGATCTTATTGAAATACTTTGGCAAAGATCTCATTGATTTGATGAAGTCAAAGATGAAGTCAAAAGCAACTTTGCAGTGGACAAAAGTCACTAAGATAAAAGAGTAGAAGAATTAGTGTGTCTTCAGCTATGCTTAGGTATAATCATTTTATCTTTTCTCCTGCATGAGGTTTCTTCACCTAAAAGATTTTGCAAAATGCCTCTAAAAATGTTTTGAACAATTAAAAACAAAGTATTTTGACAAAAGCTTTCTTAAACAAGTTTTTAACTGATACAGCTTTGATATAAACGATTAAAATCACTTAGAATGTTAAGAGAAGTGTTTTTACAGTATTTTAATCGATACAACTTGATTCTAATCGATTAAAACCACTTGGAGTTCAGGATGACCGATCAGAATACAATTATGACCGATCAGAATCAGATATGATCGATCAGAATGCAATTATGACCGATCAGAATCAGTTATGATCGATCAGAATTTGGTTATGACCGATCAGAACTCTTTTAATCGATTAAATATTGTTTCAATCGATTAAAACAACTTAGAAATTTTTTACAAAGCATTTTAATCGATTAAAACTTATTTCTATCAGTTAAAATAACTTGAAAAGTTTTATAAGAAAGTTTTGCAGTATTTCAATCGATTGAATCGCGAAAGAATCGATTAAATCAACTTAGAAGATTTTTTGTAAAGTGTTTTAATTGATACAAACGTTGTCGTATCAGTTAAAACAAATCTGTTAAAGAATCAAGAACGTATTAATGGATTAAAAGAAGTTTTAACAGATTTAAACTGCACTTTTAACATATTAAAAGAATCTTTTAACAAATTGATTAAACCAGCAGTTTTGAAAATCTTCTATAAAAACAGTTTGGCTTAAACTTTTTAAACATACAATTGAACATCAATATTGAGCAATCAATCAAGCAAACTTTAGCACTTTTTCAAGAAAGATTTGCATCAGTTTTTGAGAAGTTCTTTGAAAATCTTTCTTGAGGTAACTTGATTTCTTTTGAAGAAGAAACACTTACAGCAGAATTGCATAAACTGGTTTGAGCATTCTAGTTTCTTCTTTTTCATTTCTTTACATTCTTTTTGTATTGTTTGGTGCCTAGAATTTGGGCAATGGGTTCTCTGCAGCTGGAATTTGGTTGTAGAGGTTATCAAGAACTGGAATTTGGTTCTTGGTGAGAGGTTGAGTGCAGGAACTGGAATTTGGTTCTTGTTGTAGATTAAGTGTAAGATTGTAAATCTGTAAAACATTTGATCTAGTGGAACCCAGCTGGAATTTGGCTGGAGACTGGACGTAGCCCTGGTATTGGGTGAACCAGTATAAAATATCGGTGATATCTTTCTTAATATTTCTCTCCTTTAATTCTGTCGTTGCATTTATATTTGATTAATTGCTTTGTAATTCAAGAACAGATCTGAAATCTTAATTTTTGAATTAGATAATCTGTTATTTGCAAAAAACTTTTAAAGATCAATTCACCCCCCCTCTTGATCTCAGCCTACTTTTCTATCAAAGAATGCACGAAAGAATCAAGAAGCGAAGGACGGGACAAACGTTGCCTCTACCTCAGGGAAAGATGATGTGTTGATATGCCCTTTAGAAAGCAAGGAGGAGTCTTGGGTGTTAGACTCTGGAGCATCTTTCCATGCTACCTCACAAAAGCAACTGTTCGAGAATTATATTCCCGAAAATCTAGGTAAAGTTTACCTTGGTAATAAGCAATCGTGTGAGATTGTAGGTAAAGGTAAAGTAAAGATTAAGTTGAACGGGTCTGTATGGGAATTGAAAAATGTTAGACATATTCCCGACCTGATGAAGAACTTAATCTCAATGAGTCAGTTAGCCAGTAAAGGTTACACAACAATCTTCCACGGTGATGATTGGAAGATCTCAAAGGGTGCGATGACAATTGCTCGAGGTAAAAAGAGTGGTACTCTTTACAAGACTGCAGGAGCATGCCATTTGATTGCAGTTGCAGCAAATGAAAATCTCAATCTATGGCACCAAAGACTTGGGCATATGAGTGAGAAAAGGATGAAGATCATGCACTCAAAAGGAAAACTACCAGGTCTTCAGTCAGTAGAAATTGACATTTGTGAAGACTGCATACTTGGAAAGCAGAAGAGAGTTAGCTTTCAGACAAATAGAAGAACTCCAAAGAAAGAGAGACTTGAGCTTGTCCACTTTGATGTTTGGGGTCCAAACTGTCCCATCCGTTGGTGGGAAGTAATACTTCGTGACGTTTATCAATGATCACTCCAGAAAGGTATGAGTTTACTTTCTGAAACACAAGTCAGAAGTATTTGAAGCCTTCAAGATTTGGAAAACTATGGTAGAAAATGAAACAGGATTGAAGATTAAGAAGCTCAGATCCGACAATGGTGGTGAATAAGTAGACACCAGATTCAAGAAGTTTTGCTATGAGCACATAATCACAATGGAGAGGACCGTGCCTGGTACACCTCAACACAATGGTGTAGCTGAGCGTATGAATTGAACATTGACTAAAAGAGCCAGAAGCTTGCGTGTACATTCAGGCTTACCAAAGCAGTTCTGGGCAGAAGCAGTCAACACAACAGCTTACTTGACTAACCGAAGTCCATCGGTACCATTGGAGCACGGAATACCAGAAGAGGTATGGAGCGGAAAAGAGGTAAAACTCTCACATCTTAGAGTTTTCGGTTGGTTGTGTAGCATATGTCCATATCAGTGATCAAGGTAGAAACAAACTTGACCCAAAATCAAAGAAGTGCACTTTGTAATATCCTAAATTTTGTAATCAATTATATAAATAAATTTTGTAAGTTATAAATATGTACCGAATATTATGTAGAGTTATTATAAAAATAAAACATGATTTTTATAGTAATTTTGTCTTAAGAAAATTATAAAATAAAATCCAAGGTTAATATTGTGTCAAATAATAATTTAATAATAATTCTTAATAATAAAAATTAAATAAATGAGTAAATAAATATTTAGAAAAAAAAAAAAAGAGAGAAACAGAAGGTCGGTAGTGGCCTAAATACATTTGAATTAAGTCGGTGAAGAATCAGAATTAAATTAAGGCGGTGAAGAATAAAGACAGCGAAGAAAATCCTAGAAAGAATTAAGTCGGTGAGTAAGTTTATAAATAGGAGGAAACTGGAAACATACACCAACACAATTCACGACCAACTTGAAGAATAAACCGAGAGACACCAGAATTCTTGGAAGAAGAATTCGAGAGAAAGGAGGAAAGGAGGAGCATACAAAATTAGGAGAGTAATAAGATATTGAGGAATCAGATATGGGTTAGACGTTTAGTTTTATTCATACGAATGTCTGTAATTGGAGATTACTATTCATCAATTGCAAAGATTGAAATATTGTTGAAATTCTTTCAATTAAGGATGAATTATATAATAAAATTGTTGTTTTTAACTTAAATTGAACATATTTATGGTTTAATTTTGATTTGGAACAAATTTGAGTGATTGAAACTGAGAAATTTGAAACTTGGATTTCGAAAATGGTGAACTGATGAAAATCTGCAAAACTCGCACAAGCGAAAAATATGTCGCTTGAGCGAGGATACCTGGAAAATTTGGGATTCTCGGGTTCTTTATCGCTCAAGCGATAATTACATCGCTTGAGCGACTAACGGTCATGTCTCGCTCAAGCGACAAGTGTACTCGCTTGAGCGACGAAAGCTTCAAACAAAGGGGACTAAGGGCCATGTCTCGCTCAAGCGAAAAGTGTACTCGCTTGAGCGACGAAAGCTTCAAACAAAGGGGACTCTCGGGTCATTACTCGCTCAAGCGACCGATGTACTCGCTTGAGCGACGAAGCCTTCAAACAAAAGGGGACTCTCGGGTTCCATCTCACTCAAGCGACCGGTGTACTCGCTTGAGCAAGCGAAGGAAGAAGAAAGGACTAGGTGGGAATTTTTGCAAAAGATCAAGGGTAAAATAGTCATTTCACATATTAGGGACATAAATGGAATTTTGAAAAAGGTTAAGGGTATAATCGAAATAAAGTCAAACAGTATATTACCTCCTCTTTGTTTACTAGGAAAACGACTCAATAAACGTTAGAATTTGAGGATAGTGCCTTCATCAAAGTTATAGATTATTATGTTATCTTTCCAACACAATTGGAATCATCTTAAAATGAGGTCTAGAACTCAAGATATGGACAAAACACTGAACCCTATGAAATAAATTATTAATAAAAATTGTCTTGCTTAAAACAACTATGAATTGTAATTAAAATTTTGAATATATGAAGGAGATGTTTTTAAGTATTTAATTGATGATAGATTGTTTTGTTTCATACGAGACATAAACATAGTGCATGAAATGTTTTCTGGAAGTCACGAGAAAAGTTTTTACGAGAAAAGTATTTGGAAATTTCTCTTAAGTTGCTACCAAGGACGGTTGGTAGGAATAATGATGTGAAAAACAGAATTTTTACATTTTCCGTGAGTCAATTTACTATCAAGAGCATCCGGTAGTGAAATATGACTATGAAAATGGTTGGCCAAATGAGACAGAGAATGAATTATTAAAAATTGAGCTACCAGAATCTCCGATAGTAAATGGGGAGTAGAATAGGTAAGACAGGACCTCCGGTCTATGGGGATGGACCTCTGGTCTAGGGAGTGTTTGGGCATGGGCAATTCCATAAGTGGCCAGTCTTTATTTGATTCCGTGCCGTGGTAGCCTGCCGGTGCACCGACACTCGACTATCTGTCTACTTGTTCGCGTTTAGTGGGACATTGCCGAATCACCGGACAGGGTGATGTTAAGCTCCGGTTCCACTAGACACTCAAATGAGTCTCCATGGAGCACCGAGTCAAAAATAATTTTTTTATTTTGAGTCAAAAGCATGATTTTAAAGTTTTACGTTTGGAGTCACATGTGCATATCATAAACATATTGCATGATAAAATTGTAAATTATTCATGATTTGTACGATATTCTCTATTATGATTCCATGATTTATTTATTTGTTTCTCATAATTAATTTTTAAATTAAATTATATACGGTTGTATATTTATTAGAAGGAATTTTTCATTGGTTGATTTTATCGTATGAATGTTTGCTTTATTTGTTGTGGATAAAATTAAATGTCTAACCCCATAAATATTTCAATCCCGGATGTTGGTGACGTATGATGCAGGAATATATAGTCCAAGAGATAGATGTCGATGCAAAAATCCAGAGCTTAGGTCTGGGAATTGTATAACATATAAGTATAACTTCATGACTTGTAATATTTTGAAAACTTTGTACTAGAACTTGTTGCTTGATTTAATATAAAATCTTACCTAAATTAATTGTTCACTTAGTATATTTTCTATTAACCTTCTATGAATATTGAAAATATTACTAACTTAGATAATAAATTAGAATTAATAAATGTAATCTGTAAGGGGGTTACATTAGTGGTATCGAGCTCTGGTTATGCATCTTTAGGGCTTGTGAGTACAAGTTGAATAGGAAAATGTTGTTTGTATAGAAAAATTTTAAATATAAGATAGGAATAATTTCTATCACCGGACGTTAACTTAGTGAAATAAACTGTAGGTCGAAATGCCACCTCGACGTGATCCTATGGTCGATGTGGCACAAGCCATAAGGGAAATGGTTGCTGCATTGACTCAGCCAGACTTTGCCCCAAGCATCATGCCACTCGTAGATAAAACAACTTTAGCCGACTTCAAGAAAAATGATCCGCCATATTTTAAAGGAGAATATGATCCTGAGAAGGCTGAAGAGTGGATTTAGACCTTAGATGATATTTTTGTAGCTATGGAATGTCCGGATGAATGGAAAGTATCTCATGCTAGTTTCCAACTACAAGGTGATGCGAAGATATGGTGGAAGGCAAGTTTGAAAATGTTGGAAAATAAAGGAGAAAAAGTTACTTGGGAATTATTTAAAACCATGTTTTTAGAGAAATATTTTCCCACCAAGTGCAAGGAACGCAAAGGAGGTGGAATTCAATAAACTTTATCAAGGAAGTATGACAATTTCAGAATATACTCGCCGATTTGAATCCTTGGCAAAATATTCCAGATATTTACAACTCACTTCAGATGAAGAATGGAAATGCAAGAAATTTGAAGAAGGGCTCCGATATGAGATTCGAAGGGCGCTTACTCCATTGGGCATTAAATCATTTCCAGAGTTGATGGATAGATGTAAAGTGATAGAAGATATGGACAGGACTCATAGAAACAAGGACATTGGAAATAAAAGTGGTATGTTTAGAGGAGGGCCAATACGAAGAGCAAAACCAATCAATATCAAAAGCCCTATAGCAAACCTGTACCTCAGCAGTTCAAAGGATATAGAGGGGCTGAATCTAGTAAAGCAAGTAATAGACCCTTTCAGCAATCAACTCTGAAATGTTGGAAATGTGGGAAAGGACATTTAACCAAAGATTGTTCCTTACCAGGCCAAGTGTGCTTTGTGTGTGGCAAACCAGGACATTTGGCTCGAGATTGTCCTCAAAACAAAACATCAGTAGCTAGAGAACAAAGGATAGGATTCCAGAAGTGCAATGCCGATCATTGTTGTTTGAAAGCTCTAAGACAGTGGTACAGGAAGTTTGAAAGCTTCATGCACAAGGAAGGTTTCCAGAAGTGCAATGCCGATCATTGTTGTTTCTTCAAGAGGTATAAGTCCAACTATATCATATTGCTACTTTATGTTGATGACATGTTAGTAGCAGGTTCAAATATGAGGGATATCAGAAATTTAAAGATGCAGTTGTCAAAGGAATTTGACATGAAGGACTTAGGACCAACAAAGAAGATTCTTGGAATGCAAATCACGAGAGATAAGCAAAAAGGAGTTTTGCAGTTATCTCAAGAGGAGTACATCAACCGTGTTTTGCAAAGATTTAACATGGACAAGGCCAAACCAGTCAGTACACCTTTGGCCAGTCATTTTCGTTTATCCAAGGATCAGTCTCCTCAAACAAAGGAAGAAGAAGAAATTATGGTTAAGGTTCCGTATGCTTTAGCCATTGGAAGTTTGATGTACGCAATGGTCTGTACAAGGCCAGACATTGGCCATGCAGTGGGAGTTGTGAGCAGGTTTATGGCAAATCCAAGAAAGGCTCACTGGGAAGCCGTCAAGTGGATTCTGAGATATCTACGAGGAACAACAGAAAAATGTTTGTGTTTTGGAAAAGAAAATCTAAGATTATAGGGCTACGTAGATGCAGACTTTGGAGGGGAAGTTGATCACCGAAGAAGCACCACCGGTTATGTTTTCACGGTTGGTACTACAACTGTTAGTTGGATGTCGCAGATACAAAAAATTGTTGCTTTATCCACTAAAGAGGCTGAGTATGTAGTAGTGACAGAAGCCAGTAAAGAATTGATATGGCTTCAAGGACTGTTAGCAGAGCTGGGATTCACTCAAGAAGGGAGTGTTTTGCATAGTGATAGTCAGAGTGCAATACATCTGGCAAAAATTCAGCATTTCACTCCAGAACCAAGCACATTGATATTCATTATCATTTCATCATATCTCTACTTGAGGATGAGGTGTTAACATTGAAGAAGATTGTAGGAAGCAAGAACTCAGCAGATATGCTAACGAAGGTGGTGACCATTGACAAACTGAAGTTGTGCTCAACTTCAGTTGGCTTGCAAGAGTAGTAGACCAGAGAAGACTACTGCATTAATCAAGGTGTGAGGACAAATTGAAATCAGTCCTCAAATGGGAGATTGTTGGTGTTTGAAAAGTCAAAAAAAGGTGGCAAGTGGTTGGAGACAAGAAAAAAAAAATGGAAAACCTTAAATGCACAAGAACCATTCCTTTTGCTATAAAATGCTCTTTCACTTCACTCATTTCGATCATCCAATTTCCAAGCAACCATTACAAGAGTTAGCCAGCAAGAAGCAGAAAGAAAATAATCTAGCTTCTGGGTGTAATTGGGTTGAGGGTTGTGAGTGTTTTGAGAGTGCTTTGTGTGACACCTTTAATACCAACATTCACTTTATTATGATTTATTAATTATTATTGGTTCCTCTTAGTATTTGATTACCAATACACTCTTGTAGAAGTAAAGTACACAATAATTAGAACATACACTTAGTGATTAATATACATATCATTCATAAGTGTCAAGTATAACTAGATAGTAAATATACATAAAGTCATCCCAAAATACACCTAACAAGGGTTCACAATACCAGAGCAAACAAACTAACTAGACAAACTAATTATACAACCTAACTAAAGAGGAGATATATTTTGTACATCCACTAAAATGAAGTATCTCTTGTAGCACTGTAGTGGTGTCCGATCAAGTCTTCTACTTAGTACTTGCAATGATCGTATTTAAACTTTACTTGGAGATGATACCGGGGATGAGTTGTGTTCAACGTCACCTATGCAAACATTTCATAATAACAATACATGCACAGAAAGGGTAAGACAACTTTATATTCACTTAGAGCATGCAAATAACATTGGGTTAATTAGAAATTACATATACAAACATACTAGTAATCAGCACACAAATGATATGATATTATGAATGCAATGTATTCACTAATCTTTTCTAGGACACATCCTAGTATGCAAGACCATGGGGATCCCAAAACCACTTTCTCTTTTATTTTCTTTTTTCTTTTCGAGAAGGATCGGGAGTTTCATCGGAACCTCTCACCGCCTTGCGGTAGTATACTCATAATTACTTGTCCAGACTCAACCGATCATGAGAAACCCCGGGGCTTTAGTCGGGATAATCAAGCTTGGTAGTGAGAGTCTCACAGCTTAGGTAGCGAGCCTCGAGCCACATATGAGCTCGATCACACTCAATCATCCCCGAGGTTAGCATGGAACCGACCCCGATTTTCTATATCCTCCTCATACACTCAATCTCCGACTCATGAACATGATGCATGACTTATCATAACTTCTTCACACTCTTTCAAATTTGTTTCACCTCGTTATACTTAAATCACATCTTAACTTCTTCAAAATAATACTAGGTTATTTCTTAAGAAAAATCGACAGAGTTTCCCCGTAAATCGGACATTCCCAAAAATTTTAACACCTGTAAAATTACCAAAAACAGCCCGAACACTTCTACTTTTCACCAAACCATCCTTCCACCTCATCATATTCATCATCACTCAAAATCATAATTTTCTCAATTTTAATTTATTTTTCTTAAATAATAATAATAATTGTAAATAATTTCCTCAAAATTATTAAAAATTCATTTCAACTTACAATTACTTGTTTTGTCCTAGATCAAAATTATTCCAATACTTTTGAAAAATATTTATTAATTAAATAAAAATATAAAAATTCACTTCATAATTAAATTATAAAATTCAATTTAATATATAAAAAAAATAGTTTTCTTTCTCACATAGTTCATTTCTCACACCTTTCCTCATTCCACCAAATTATACAAGGTTCCATTCCACCAAATTATACAAGGTTCCATACACTCAAGTTGTTCCATTTAGAAGCCATAAATTTCACATAATCTTAAAACTTTAAAAATTCATCAAAAATAGAAATGACATTCAAATAATTCCAAATAAATTTCTAATTAACTTAGAAGTAAGGGACTTCTTCTCAATGCTATTTCAAGCAAAAATGAATTATAAAAGTTATCCTACCCCTTACCTTATGTTGTAACTTGGTGAAGAGTAACTCTTGATCAAATAATCTATCAAGTCTTTGGGTCTCCTCTTTGCACCTCTAAGTAGTCTCCTACATGCCCAATTAAATACCCCAATTAAATCCTTAATTCCAACCATATTAGACCTCTAAAATCTCACCTCCTTCATAGCCTAAAATTCTAAAATTCAAGACTATGGTTCTTTGAGTTATAAAATCATTTCTAGGGCCTAAATTGATGCTAATGGAATTAATACAAGTAGAAGAGAATAATGGAAGTAATACACTTAGAGTAGGAAGAATCCTAATAACAAATATGGACAAGGTTCAGTATTTCAGAATTTTCTAAAGTTATATAAACTTTGTTGGCATGAGGTAAGAGCCAAAATTTCAATAACTTAATTACCTACAATATTGATGAAGGAAATAAATTCAAATACCTTGTAGAATAAATGCAGTTTTTCAGTTTACAGTGGTTGTTTCCAACATGGCTCAACTACAATAACACTCTGAACATGCCTTGGTAATTTGACTATAACTCATGCTACACATAAGTTATTGATATGAAACAAATTTTTAAATTTCGGAAATATAATTTCCTACAACTTTTATGAAGAAATCAAGTCCTAATTTCACACGTATCAATCCCAGTAATTCAAAAACCGAGGCTGTTGAAACAGGGAAACCTCTTAACTTCACAGCTATAGCACTTGACAGTAAAATGAACATAACTTGAGCTAAAAATATCCGTTTGATGTGAAACAAGTTTCTAAATTTCTATAACTTAAAGGGCTACAACTTTTATGAAGATACTAATTCCTAATTCTGTTCAGAAACGTCCCAAAATTCAATGAACAGTGACTTACGAATTAGGGTGCTTAAGGTTTTTAGCTTAATCACTTCTAATCCTCAATTCTAAGTATTATTCTAGTGTCTTAGCTGTAAAACCTACAATAACACTCTTTCTACTCCCATTCAATCTTAGCCAAGTGAGGAAATTTTTTTGAAAATGCACCGTTTTGAAAAATAAAACCGTAGAAATGTAGAGAAGATTGAGAGAAACAAACTTACCTCTTGGAGTTTCTCAAGAAAATCAATATTTTCCCCTCAAAATCAAACTCCAAAGTGAGAAGGGTTTGAGAGAAAGTGAGAAAATGGGAGAAGGGAAGAACTTAGGGAAGGCAGAGAGAGATGTGCATTTTAAAAAGTCAAAATCACTTTTTTTTTTTTAGATATATTATTATTTTATTATTATTTTATTATATTTTTTTTTCCAGAAAATTTCTAAAAATCACAAATAATCTAACCAACATAAAACTCTATAGTCACTTTCCCCAATTCTTAATAATTTAATTAATAAATTTTTTGACAAAAGTTGTAGAGGTACTGAGAATTAGGATGTTACACTTTGTAAACACCTGGGTATTTTCTTTTCTCTCAGTAAAATATCTGCAGTAGTCCGGAGACGTAGCCAATTTTGGCCGAACTCCGTTATCAATTGTTGTGTCCAATTATTCTGTCTTTATTTTGTTTTTATTTTACTTTCAGAGATTTGACTACATGGAAAAGTTCTGTGTATTTTTCCTTACAATAACATGAAGAAGATTATTAAGAAAGATAGTTTTCGAGAATTTAGGACAATGCAAATATGCATGACCAACATGATGTATATATATCTAAGTTTGTATCATTACCAATATTAATGTTGTCTCAACCAGTGTAAGAGGTCATGACTGACAGGTGGAATCATCATGTATAACTCGATAATTATTATTGCCTATACCAAAATTGTTGTCATTGTTTTTCATTGAATAGGTATTAAGGACGGTAAGGATACGACTTACATCATTTACCATTTTCTCTCATCAAATTTCTCTTGTGAAAAAAAAAGAGCCTCAATCTCATATATAATGTATCAATCAATTTGAGATGTGATGTGATGAACATTTGATAAGTGCACCAATCGTTAACGTAGTAATAAAATATCGTCCTCTGGAATTGAATTTATTGAATACTAGATTCTTAATTTACGTAAGTTTGAGCAATTGAAAATTTGGAAATAAAACAAACACAAAATTATAATAAGAACTTTAGTCAAAATAAGATATGTTAGAGAATCGATTTCATACCCTTTCCTATATAATTCCAGTCCTTTCAATTGATGTAAAAAATGTAATTATCCAATAGAGTTTACTCAGAATTGTTTTACCCCTAATCCCTTAGTAGGCAAAACTATTCATTGAATCCGAACCCCCAATCCCTTAGGTCAGTTACGCCATTCAATAGAATAATGAAAAAACAATAATCTTCTCTATTGCAAACTAATTAGATATATGCCCAATTTCTCAATTGTGACAAACCCTAACCTGTTATATTTAGGATCGCGAACAACCTCTAATCTCCCAATTGTGAAACTGCTCGTGGAATGAACTTGAAAATTATAAATAGAATACTGAAATAAAGAACATTAACTAAACATCAATTGTCAAGAACAAGAAAATATAATTCAGAGTACTACATCAATCCTCTAACAAAAAAGAAAATTAGTTCTGCATCATGTAAAAATTGCTAAAAGATAATAACTAGAACGTAAAAATTCCATAATGGTTGTCCAGTTTTTCTTTTCAGTTTCGTTCCACCTTCTTTATAGGGTGTCCCACGTTTTTTCTCCACTTGTTGAGGTAGTTACCACTTCTCATAACTGTCTTGAATTTTCACATGTTGTGGAATTCCACAACCCACCTGTGGAACTCTCTGACTTCAACTGTGCCTTCTGAACCACAAATCCACAGGTTGTGGAAACATCCACAACTCACCTGTGGAGCTCTCTGACTTCGTGCAATCTTTTGGAGTCTAATTCACAGACTGTGGAAAAATCCCCAATCAACCTGTGGAGCTTTCTGATCTTGATCTTTGCATTCTGGTATCAAATCCACAGGTTATGGAACATTTCACAAGGTACACTACTACAAAATATACTTTCAACGTCGTCATTTAACGTCGGTTAAAGCTGAGCCGACGTTAAATACACTTTCAACGTCGGTTGGTTAAAAAACGACGTTGAAAGTGGAATGTTGGACACATTCTACGTCGGTTCTTAGTCAACCGACGTAGAAAGCACTTTCCACGTCGGTTCCCAGATGAACCGACGTTGAAAGTCTTTTAATTTAGACATTCAACGTCGGTTCCCAGATGAACCGACGTTGAATGTGTTTTCACCCAAAAATTCTCTTAATTTCAAGAATTGTCACTGACAGGATTTGAACCCAGTATTTTAGAGTTGAAAGTTGATACTCCAACCACTAAACTACCGTAATTTTCCGATAATAACTTACAAATTAATTATATTTATATACAAATAAATATATATCCGTGTAAATATATATTTATTTATATATATTTTCTGGAAAGTGTTTTTATTTTTTTTCAGCCAAAAATTTACTTAAGTTCGAGAATTGTCACTGACAGGATTCGAACCCAATATTTTAGAGTTAAAAGTTGATACTTCAACCACTAAACTACTGTAATTTTCCGATAATAACTTACAAATTAATTATATTTATATATAAATAAATATATATCCGTGTAAATATATATATTTTCTGGAAAGTGTTTTTATTTTTTTTCACCAAAAATTTACTTAAGTTAGAGAATTGTCACTAACAGGATTTTTTGAACCCAAGTATTTTAGAGTTGAAAATTGATACTTCAACCACTAAACTACTATAATTTTTTTATAATAATTTACAAATAAATTATATTTATATACATATAAATATATATTCGTGTAAATATATAAATATAGAATATATAAATACAAATATATTTATATATTTTGATATATTTATATATATTTATATAGTTATATAGTTATATATTTATATGTTGGATGTGAAAGCGCGTTCGAGGGTGAAAGTGAGATTGACTCTCGCTTGAGTGAAAATACGTTAAAACTCACGGAAATTCACTCGTTCAAGCCTCGCTTGAACGAAAATTGGTATTTTTCGCTTGAGCGAATGATGCGTTTCTCATATTTATTTTATATCATTAATAAATTATAAATATTATATTCCGTCATTAAATTACAAACTCATATAAAGAGACTCGCTCACAAATTTGACATCAAATTTTGAAAACTCACTCGACACACTTTCACCTTCGAGCGTGCTCCTCACATCCAACATATAAATATATAATTATATAAATATATCAAAATATATAAATATATTTGTATTTATATATTTATATATTTACACTGGATATATATTTATTTGTATATAAATATAATTTATTTGTAAGTTATTATCAAAAAATTCGAGTAGTTTAGTGGTTGGAGTATCGGCCTCCAACACTAAGGTACTGGAACCGACGTTGAAAGTCCTGACTTTCAACGTCGCTCTGATACTAACGTCGGTTACGGAACCGTCGTTGAAGTTCTTCCAATATGAAATTAACTTAAAGTAATGCACGAATGTAATGATATTTTAACCACTCATCATGATGAATGGTAGTTATTTTCAATAGAGTAATAATATAGAGATTTTCAAGGACAAGTGGCGGACCTTGACCATTTATCTTAAAGGGGTCAAATAATATATTATTAATAAATAATAAATAAATATAAAAGAAAGAAAGAAGATGAAAGGGTAAAAGGATAAAATTGTAGATATATATTTAAATATATTAAATGATCATTAAGTTTGAGAGGGACAAAATCATAAATTATATGAGAGTTACAAAATTGAGGAAGGGCTGAGAGGATAAAATTGTAAATAAACTAGTAAATATATTAAATGTTCATTAAGTTTAGGGGAATCAAAATCATAAATTACATTAGAGTTACAAAACTTTGGAGTCTCCCCTCAACTCCCAAAAAGATCCACCACTACTCAAGAATTCGAGTCAACCATATAAGAGAATATGGTATTATTCTTAACCAAAAGCCTTAATAGATTAGTTTATAAGTTTTTCTTATTTATAAGTTTCTCAATTTTCTTATTTTTTTCTAAATATTATAATTAAAATAAATTGAATTCTTGACTATGAAAGTCATTATACTATGAAAAACATAAGAAAAACCATCTAGAATCATGTCTACGTAGTCTTCTTATGAAATTTCGACTCTTACTACTGTAGGTGAATTAATAATTTTCTTGATTTCTAACAGGTAATTGTTAATTCCTTTTTACTTTTTTAATCGTACGCAATCAAAGCTTTAATTTCTTCATCATGGCTTTTGTATAAGATGAAAAGTTAACCTCTAAATACTTCCAGATATGAAAAGAGATTTTCAAACCAATCATCTTTATTAGGATTTGGGTAGATATTGAAGTCAGAAGTTATACAATTAATAATTGATTTTATTCTTGACTTAGGGTCTTACTCGCCATATCCTCTATTGTCACAAATTTTGCCAAAATATTATTACTAGTTATAAAATTCTCAAGCTTAAATCTACGAGTATTTACAAGAACTGTGTTATTATCATACCAACAATTTTCATTGTATAATTTGATTGTAATTAGAGTATGAAAAATTTATAGGTTAAACTATGTTTGTGTAAGGGAAGCCATGTATGATAGATTTCATTGTACTCAATGATATCATGGAACACAATAAACATACTAAAGGAAAAAAAATTAATACTAAAATATATATTAAATTATTATATATAATGCATTGGTACAAAATTATTTCAACCCCTAAACACTAAAGTCTAATAAATCATAATAAAATTAGTTTTAATTTATCTAACTTTATTTTCTTTAAGGATTCATTTTTATTATTTAGAAAAGTTACAAATTTTATCAAATCCTCAATCATACTTTTATTTATTCTTACTTTACATTTTAATCATCTAAATCATTAGTTGATGGTTCTTAAATGAATATTAGATTTAGGGGTCAATTAGATTAAAATAATCAAAACAAAACTCATATAAATTTAATAATTGAAAAACAAATACAGTTTTTTTTCTAAAATACAGAAAATATAACCAAAATCATATATTAGTAATTAAAGAAGGGGAAATTGTAATTTAGCCTAAATTAATATTAATCTTATTTTAATGAGTTTGATGATCTAACATGCGAATAAGCTTGCATTAGATTGAAAAGTTACTGAATCTTGTTAACTAATCATAACAAAAGTTGTGAAATTGGCACCAAACTTGCACAGTACAATGAAACAATGAAAATGGGCGAACTAACCAAACGTTTGAAAAACAAAGACCCCATTGTAACAATTGTGTTCTTAGTAGGAACCCCATCCAGATTTGTGTGGTACACCCAAATGATGAGGAAGAGACAAAGAAAAGTTGGATTCAGGATTTGGTTGAAACCATCCAAGGTGTTGAATGAGTTTGTTGATCTGAGCTCCAGCTACATAAGTAAGCAGCGAGGCCAATACTCCTGAGGTAACATAGAATGTGACAGTTTTGAAAAATGTGATGAAAGTGTTATTGGGTCTTTGGGACTGATCTTTGGCAATGGCAAGCAGTGTGATACAAATTAGAGAAGCTCCTGCAACTGCTGCAAGCTTCAGATCCTTATCACCACTCTCACCAAATGAGAAGCCATACACTACTGGGGGCACTAACCCAAATATAAGGAATGATAGGAACGCAAAAAAGGCATGTAGATAGAAATTCTCCCTCTTTCCCAACAGTTCAGTATATTTATCTGCTTCTGCCTCTCTTTCACTTCCTTCTTCTTCTCTTGCTTCTCCTGGTTTTGAAGCTTTCAAGTCCCTCAGCTGTAAGCATTGTAAAGGATCATTCCAAAGAAATAATGATTAATGGAACAAAGAACAAGAAAAGGGAGGGGAAGCATGAAGCATGATTTGAACAAAAACTTACATTATGAGTCAAGACTACAAGTCCACCGATCAGATTTGCAATGCTCAGAACAACAATACTCACTGCACACACAATTTCAGCATATAGAGTGTTGTGGAATGATAACTTAAAATGCAAAAGTATGAGAAATTGAAGTTGATTACGTACATGTGGTAGCATCAGCGCTTGCTGCAGAAGTCACAACACTGAGGCTTGCAAGTAATTCAGCAAGACCACCATATACAATGCTTTTAAGAATTTCCCAACCCTTACTACTCTCTGTTCTTGGGATGATTGGTAGTAGTGTGTTAGGGTCATCTTCTACATCAAGGGATACTGTTCAACATAAATAAATAATACCATAATTAATACACTAATTTGTTATTCTAATCATTAAGAACTCAATAATTGTGTCCAATTGCTCAACTAGTTAATTTACATTAAAATAGGTTATCACCTTAACTTAAATAAGTACAAAAATTGTACAGTGTGATTATGAGGGTCTGATAAATACAACAGCACCAACAAAAGAAGCAAGTTGAGGATATACATTACCATGAGGACGTTGTGGTGTTACCAACCCAGTTATAAAGTCTTTGCCTGTTAAAATACAAAGAAGAAAAAGTCAAAGTCTTTGATAGTATTCTATTTTATATGAATTAAGCACTGTGAACTATTCAAAATGCTACAACATGCACTCCACTTTCTATTATTATTCTATGTGTTTTCACGTGCTTTCAACAACCCAATTATTTATGTTCACGGATCTCATTAATGACTTCAAATATATTCAACTACTACTTAGATATTCTCATGTTTTATATAAATATTTTTACAAATTTTTATAAAATTTACAAGAATTAAGTTTTCTATAAATTTTTACAAGAAAATTAAAATGTTAACCCAAAATTCTCAAAATGAAAATAAAGAAAAACTATAGATAAAATTACTAATATAAATGTTATGAATCTACACTAAAAATTAATAAATAAGTTAATAAATTATCAATAATATGATATGTCATATTATTAATAAAAAAAGTATTAATAATAATAGTCGTTTAATTGCTGTGAACAAGATAATGTCTCCAAGACTTGGAAGTCAATGACAACCAGTTTCTTTGCTTTTTGGTTGTTGTATTAATGATTTTCTTTCGTACAATACGATAATGATTCCTTACAAATACTTTCCAACTCTCATAACTAATACTAATATCTTCCATATGAACCACAGAATTATTTTTATAGAAAAATAATTTTTTGATAATTAATATTTTTCAAACATCTAAAAAAATCTTAAAATAATTTTTTTATCGATGAAAAGAGAATAAAATAAATATATAAATAAATAATATAAAAATTTAAAAATAATTATTACATAGATGTTTGATAAGAGTACATTATCTTTGCTCATTTTTATAACACCACTAGTCCATAATTTTGTAATTTATTTAAAACAAATCCATTTCCCTAATTGAAAAAAACCTTTAATTATACATATTGTGTTTGCTGGTATAATCTTTTAATTACAATTTTTTTGTTTGTAATATCTAAATAAGATGTTAAAGTATAATAGACACAGCCATCACAGATCATCATCCAGAAAACAAAACAAGATATACCTTTTTGAATGAGTAAACTGAAGCATGTTGAGCATCTTACAAAACATTCAACCTCATCTTCGGGCCCTCGAACTGGAGGCACTGGAGGCGCTGTTACTTGAGGCACTGACACTGGAGGCACTGTTGCCGGAGGCACTGAAACTGGAGGCACTGTTACCGGAGGCACTTGAACTGAAGGCACTGTTACCGGAGGCACTGTTACCGGAGGCACTGAAACTGGAGGCACTGGAACTGAAGGTACAGGCTCTGGTCGTGTAGGGCAAAACAAGACCTTGTCGATGCAAGCCTTACAACGGGGGCAATAAAATTCATGGTTTGGTGGCAAGTTGAACATTCTTTTAAAATATACTTCAACCTCTTCTTCAGTAGGTAACATGGCTATGCCTATTGCTGGTCCATTTCTGACCCGCAGAATAGCATCAGAAGGGTTGAAATATAGCTTCACAGTATCACCATTTTCTTTCTCAACTTCATATATTCGCCTTTCAACATCTTCTTTCTCAACTTCATCTTTTCCATTTTCATCATATTCTTCCTCAACTTCACCTTTTTCTTTTGCATCATTTTCCCCACTTTCTGCAGTCACCGTTCCGCTTATGGTGGCTGCAGCAGCAGCAGCAAGAACAACTGAAAGTAACAGTATTTGAAAATTCCGAGTAGCCCTCTTTTGTAAATCAATAACATTGTATTTAAAAACCGAAAAGAAATGTTGATTATTGTGAAATTTAAAATAAAATCATAAAGTTTCCATTTTTATGTCTAGATAAACACTTTCAGAAACAGCCACAACATAAAACAACAGCAGCAACAACAACACGAATGAAAAGGCAGAAGTTTAGTGTGAAAGGTAGTTAATGAAGAAAGCAAAGACTATGAAGTGTGTGAAAGAAAAGGGTATGTAAAGGTGTTAAATTTGAACCTTCTTTGTTGGTCATGAACTGCATCAAAACCTGCCGGTGAACCTCTTCCTCTTTGAGCGGTACGGTCGGCGTCTCAGAAGTCATTTTAGTGGAAAAGTCGTGGCAAAGTGGTGGAAAATGTGAAGGGTGAGGTAGGAAATGTGGTGTGTGTCTAAATGCAATCTCAAAGTTCATTTATAACGCCATTTTGAGGATTCACTTTCTCTTCCTCAACGTGTGAATGCAACCCATCATTAAAATAATAATATATTTGACATAATGTGAAAGTTGACGTAAAGCCTATGACGTAGCATGATCTTCTAGGTTTTTGCGTATTACGTGAAACAATGTTTTATTAAACTCACTATTATTATATAAAATATATATATATATATATATATATATATATATATAATATTGGATTTATTTGTTTGATTTTTTAAATAAAATAATCACTTACTATTATTTTAAATTAAATAAATATCATTAAACAGGGAAAGAGGGATAGAATAGAATATGTTTGAGCTGAAATGAGTTGGTTTAGATGACAAGAAATGAGAGATGAGAGAAGACTTCAAATCAAGTTAAAATAGTTTTTTCTTTTTCAATTGCATGTTAATAATTTTACTTTCTACTTTCTTTCTTTTTTATGTGATTTTTATTTTTAATCAAAATTTTGTTTTGATACATATTATATACTTATTATCTTAAAAGCTTATATTGAAGAAATGGTATATTCTTTTATATATTTTTGAATTGTTTCTTATGTTTTAAACTTTAATAATCTAAATATTATATTATATATTACGAATAATAATGAAAATCTAAAAAATAAAATATCTTAAATTATATAATTGACTATATAGATATAATAATTATTAGAATTTAAATATATGTTGAAGAATTGAGTAAAATAATCTTAAAGTTCTGAATTGAATTTTTCGATATTTTCTTTGCCTCCTCTGAAAATCTTTCATAGTTAACATATCGTAAAAATATTCTAATGTATAAAGACTACAATCCCTCCTGTGATTATTATCTTGACTTTTATTTGTGTAAAAATATTTTAATTATTGTCTTTTTTTCTTTCTTTCAAATACTCAACAATAATGAATATATATACCAGAAAATAAAGATGTCCCATCCATTATTACTCACGTTAATAAATATAATTAAAGACAATAATATAATTATATTAAATATTCACATGCCTAGGTTTCACTAAACATTTTTTCTTGTCACAATCAACATATAACATAAAACACTCGGGATAAGATACTTCTAAATAATCATCATAATTTAAATTAATAAGTAAAGTGGATAACTATTTGGTTTTAACAATTATTAATGTGATGTTTTTATTTTAAATTTCATAGATGATCATCAGTAATTTTTTTAAACAGGAGTCAATGGCATGAACTAATTAAAACAACTTTTTTAAAATGTCGAAAAAGACTAAACATAAAAAAAAAAAAATGGAGGTAAAACAAAAACATGACATCACATGTACCAAAAACACACATTTATCCTGTATAAAATTTTATGCAGATGTTTTTGAAGATGAGAGGTATCATACACTCAAAATTTTCAATTTACTGTATTATGATTTTTATCTTAAATTTAATAATTATTTTTAATATTTTATAATTTATATTAATATTTATGATTTTAGTTTTCAAAATTTAATAATTATTAAATATATTTATTTATATATTTACAAATTTAACCAATTATTTTTTTTATATTTATTCATTATTTTTTAATAGTATATTATCATTTAATATTTATTAATAATATATTATTTTATCAGCTAAAAATAATATTAAAGACTCGCATAATTTCTTTTATCTCCTGTGTAATTTTAATTTCAAACGTGTTTTCACCAAAGAAAGTAAATGGTTTTGAAAGAGTGGTGGTTGAATTAATTAAATTTTGTCGTGTATTCAACTGCAAATAATGAGGCTGCGCTGTCTACCTAACTTCCTCCCACATTCCTGCACATTAGCTTTCATAATGATAATTTTTATTTACTTTTTAAATATGTAAAAAAAAAATCCATAACCACGTTCGAAAAAGTTAAGGATCAATTAAATTTTAAATTATATTATTTAAAAGTTAATTTAATATAAATTGTAAAATTTAAAGACTAAACTATCATTAAATATACAATAACTATGTATATATATATATATATATATATATATATATATATATATATATTCTTTTACTTTCTTCAAAAATTAATTCTGATTGACTATTCATTACTATCCATTCACATGCAGTCTCCTTTAATAAATCATTTTCTCTTTGCAATTTTTTTTTGTTAAATAGTAATTTATTTAACATTTATTTTTGGGTTGGCTATGAGAGTAGTTACATGTAAACACATATATATCACATGGTAAATATCTACCAATTTTTTTCTAATATAAATATATGTTTAATTTTTATATATAATTATATTTATATTTATGATTTTGGTTCAAATTTTAATAATTATTTAATACATTTTTTATATTATAATTTTAATTTTAATTTTTTTATATTTATTTATTATTTATCAATAATATGTTATTTGATTTCTAAACTTATTGATTAATATTTGTCATTAGTTTTAGTTTTTGACCAAATATTTGTTAATTATAAATTTTTAATACTTTTACATACTTTTTCTTTAATATTAAAAATAAAAAAGAATAAGTACATATTAATAAATATAATTAACGTAACAGAACATATTTTAAATTAAGATAATTATATTTTCTTATCCATACTATTTCACTAAAGTGATATAATTTATATTGATTATAAATAGAGAACTATATATGATTTTTTTTCATTAAATAATTTATCCTGAATATATAATTTTATTTAAAATATTATACTTTACTTAAAGTTTATAAATTGTTTTCTATACATTAATTTTAATATTATAATATCCAATCATCATAAAATAAAATTTTTTCATATATCATAAACAATAACTTTATGTTTAAAAACAAAAATAATAAAATATGTTTTGCATTTTTTAAATGTATAGTTATAATATATTAACATTATACGTAATATAACTAATTATACTCTTTTATTTTTCTATCTTACCTAATTTAAAACTAATACAAAATAATTGACTTAAATTCCTGTAAATATTATTATTATTATTATTATTATTATTTTAATCTTTTGTATATTTTCAGTTATTTAAAATTACGTAAATAAAAAGAAAATAATTATCATAATTTTAAATGTTAATGTAAATTTAATATATTACAATCAGTAATTCCTAAAAGCATAAAACATATTTTATAATTTTTATTTTTAACTATAACATCCTATTTATGATATATTAGAAAATAAATAACTTTAAAATCATTAAACAATTCATAACATTCAGGGGTATATCTTGGTCACAGGTTTTGTTAATTGAATGCTGAGTTACACAGCTCATACCTTGGTAGTTTTTATATGCTTTTATTTAAATAAGCAATAAAAATATATGTCAAATAGAAAACGGATCCAGCTTCTTCTTAACTCATCATTACATGTGACTTAGATATGATAAGATTTGAGGAATATATTTATAGGCAGACGATGGCTCTCATTAATAAACTAGTTTATTATTTTTTTATATAAAGATAAATTTTATTTTTTTATTTTCTTGTATAAGAAGTTTTGTTTTGTTATATAATTTTTTATTTAATTATTGTGCGTCTAACAATATATGGATGTTGAAGTGAGATTTTATTACGTTAATATTATATTTAAAAAGGAGAATTTTTTAATTTTATATTCGTTATAATAATATTTTTAGAATTAATTATTATATTTAAGATATTGTCTAAATTTAAATTTAAATTTCACAATTTTATTCTTAAAATATATATTAATTTAATAAGTTAAGAGAAAAATGTATATTTTAATTTTAATTTTTAAATAATGAGAAAATCATAATTATATCAAAACAATATTATTTATTTAATCATTATAATTTTTGAAGCATTATTTTAAAAAAATGTTCAATTTCAAATTATTGGGATAGTTCTTCCACTTTTTCATTTGACCACATGTGTAAATGTTTGATGGGTGGGTAGACCGAAAGACAAGCATAATTAAAAATAATTAACATCAAGTTTATCTAATTTACTCTTCTCAATTATTAGCTTTCTAGTTTAACAACCAAACCGAGGATGATTACGTGATTATAATAATAAAAATAATAATCACATTTATTAGATTATTGAGGAAGAGGAATTAAAAAAATCATCACGTCGACATCATTATCCTTTCCTCGACTTTGAAAAATGACAAAAGAAAACTAAGAGAAATATTTAACTGCTATTATTATCGTTTATAATACAATATTCTTGTGAGGAATATAATAATATATCCTGTAGTTTCCAACTAAAAGTCCTAAATAAAAAATAAAAAGCGTTGCATGGGTTTTTATTTTATTTTTTCCAAAATGTACCTTCGTTAGATAAAATAATTAGTTAAAAATAAGATGGTGTGATTATTTGTACAGAGCGAGTCAATGATTGTTAATTTGATGGGTTACTAGGTAACCTGAATCGTAAATTCTAAACTTTATTTATAAATTTTATGTTATTTATAGAACATCTTTTGGATGACATGGATATTAGATGATGTGTTGTAATAGACTAGTTTGATGAACTTAAATGACTAATTGGTTTGTTAAACCCAAAGTGACCTATTATTTATATATTTTTATTTATTTCTTGAGACACAAATACATTAAAATTTAATATTATTTATTATGCTGAGTAATTTTACTGTAAGACTTGAGATAATCTTGTTGTCTCGTTCTAACAAATTGATGTAGAAATTAGATTCTTATTGGAATGAGATAGCAATTACATATGAAATGAGAAAAGTTGGGAAAGATAGAGAAAAACTAATAAATGGTTCATTGCATATTGATGATTTAATCCTTACACCAGAGCATTTTAAAAGATTGGTATGTAATTTATTTTCCCTTTTATATTTGTTACAAATTACATTAAAACAGTTTATTACTTGGGAAGATCATATGCAGAGGCGGAGGGAAGGGGTCATGTCCCACCCCCAAATCAAATATATATAATATAACTACTTTTTAAAAATTAAATAAAAATTATTTGATAAATATAATTAAAATTTAAATATTTTATCTTTTTTCTTGATTTTCTTATTTATAATAAATATTATATATTTTTTTTACATAATTTTCACTTTTACTTCTTCTTTTTTTTTCCTTCAGATTTTTATTTCTCTTCTCTTGTTTTTTTATTCATTTTCCCATCAATTTTTTTTATCATACACCCATTTTGTTTTTCATACATATATACATACATACATATATATATATATATATATATATATACATATATATATATATATATACATATATATATATATATATATATATATATATATATATTATTCATATTTTTCTCTTTTCCGTTTTCATCTTATAATATAAAAAGTGCAAAATTTTCTCTTTAGTTTTAATTTTTTTTTCTATTTAAAGTAAAGAATATATGTGATACGTCACCATATATTTTTTAAGTACAAAACAATAAATAATTTTTTTGTTTTATTTTATTTATTATTATTATTATAAAAAATTAGCATTTTGAGTGTAATATAAAAATATGAAATATTATATACATTTTTTTAAGATACTCTATTTTTATGTTAAATGTGAATAATGTCAAATATGAATAAAAAATTAATTTGAGTTTTAAAGATATCTAAAAATAAAATTATAGACTCATTTAAAAAAACTGAAATAAACTTTTTTTTAAATTTAAATTCAATAAATAATATTAATATATAATATTTTTGTTTTTGTTTGATAATTAATTTTTATATATTAGTCCCTTCTTTAAAATCTCTGGTTCTACTTGGTCCATATGATTGCTAAAGGTGATGCATGTGTATTCTAAAATAAAAAGGATTATTGTAAGTTACATAATTTTTAATGACCATATTATATCTAATATTTACGTGTATTTATATAACATTGTATCATTCAAAATACATATAGGAAATATTTTACTATATTTTTTTTTCTAAGATGAGTAAGAAAAATGTCTCACTCATAAATAATATATTGTATCTAATCATCCATTTGATTTGGTGATGATATTTTGTATGATGTTATTAGAGATATGAATAAAAGAAACGAATATTTGTATTGAGATCTAAGACAAACACATTCAAGACTTCTTGTTCCACTTCATCTCATTAAATCACATTACTTGAATATGAATAAATGAAACAATTTATTTCCAACCACTTCAAAGAGAACAAAAATCTAAATAAATAATAATTCTCAACAATAGTTACGTATTTTGGAAACAAATGACTTAACTTAAGTTTTTCTCTTGATAAAGTCACCTAATTTCAACCTCAACTTCCCATACAAATCCAACATCCACCACAAGTCCAAGAAAAAAATGAATTACATGACAATAAGGATTAGATTTTATGCCATTTTTTGAATCTTATTGTACAGAAAAAACAATTGATTTTTCCGTACAACATTAGTTATTTTCGTGTTTATGCTTCTATACAAATATATTTTAAAAAATATTTATAAAATTTAATCTTGTTATTTACTATATTATATGAGATTATAATTGAAAATATATATAATTCATTATTAATTCACAATCATGGAATCTAATTATGAGTTAAAATTCTACATTTAAAAAAATAAAAAAGTTAAATATCTTAATATCTTAAAATTTGAGTTAAATGATATGCTATATTCTCTTATATAATTTACATTCATCTCTTATTTATAAAAATTTATTCATGTAAACTCTTTACAAATATTCACATTATCATTTCAATTCTACAGTCTCTCGCTTGAAGGTACATATTTTAGCTTAAAGTGGTATTTGCTTAGGAGAAATTATATTACCTAAAACAATCTCTTAAGTGAAAATGTATAGATTTAAGTGAGTATGAACTTGCTTGAAAAAAAAATTATAACTTAAAGTGATAATCATTCAAGAGGACACAAATCAGTCTAATACTTTGTTTGCTTATATTGATTTAGTGTAAAAGATAATTTGAAGGAGATGATTTAGGGAATATTTGATGGTTTACTTTTATTTATTTGAGTGGATTTGAGATGATGGGGAGGTGGACACACACTCACAAATCCACTCTATAATTGTGAGAAAAGTGGGTGGCTGAATAACAAATGTATGAATTGATCTCGTTAATTTTTCTTATTTGTATGAATATCGCATTCAACCTTACGAGGATAACTTGATTATTACATTAAAAATATTATTATTCAATTATCATGTATTCAATCACGTCACTTATAATAAATTCACTTAAATCCCTTTAAATTCACTATCTTTCTCTCAATCCAAATAATTTCCACAAATCCACTTAAATCACCTCAAATTCAATTCCTCAAATCTCCCATCCAATCCAAACAAAAGAGATCTCACTTAAACCAAACATACCAAACTATAAACAAACACCAAGCAACACATGATTTATTTAAAGAGTGTGTCCCTTTATTTTTACTTTTGATGTTTCTAAACAAATATTTGTATAATTTCATCTTATTTATTTATTATATTATATGGGATTGTAATTGAAAATATAAAATCCATCATAGATCCGCAATTTATTATTTCAATTTTATTGTCCCTTGCTTGGAGCTACATATTTTAGCTTATTCGCATAAGCAATCGTCACTTTAATTGTTGAATTTCAGTATTAATTTATGTGATATTCATTGTTAGACATAAATGGTGTGTAACATGATTCTTAAATAATCTTATTTCTTATGTATGTGGTAAGATGTTTTATCCGTAATTCGTGTATATGGAAAAACTAAATCTGTTGAAAATATCAACCCTTATGAATTTTAATATTGGTTGAGTTAAATTTTATTTTAGCTCTGGTTTGAGAACACTCTAGTTCATATTTTTTTTTTACTGTAATTAAATGATAATGAATCTATGTTTATATACGTAATCATTTGAGAATAAGTGAGTTGAAGTTTTATGTGAGATAAAATAAAAAAATTAAGTAATTTATAAATGAAAAAGATTTATAATTTAATGTTTTAAGATTTTGAGTGGATTATAATATTATATTATCTCGTATTTTTAGTGTTAAAAGTACTAACAATAAATATATTTTAGAATTGTTTAATTCTAGAATAGCGTCTTAGTTCAAAAAACACATTTCTTTTGCCTTTTACATACCTTTTTCTCCATTTTTGTTAAATTAATCACGTGTTTTAAATATATTTTTTTTATCTCTTTGATCACGTGAGCGTTCACACGTTATTTTTTAAATAAAACATTTTCTTAAACGTATATTTTATTATTGGTGCAAAATTAATAAAAAATATAAAAAAATTATAATTTCAACTTCTTATTTAGTCTACCAAGTTCTCTTTTAATGGGTCATAATTTTCCTCAAAAAAAGTTATAAACACATCTCCTAATTTTTTAAACAAATTTCTATCTTTATACCCATTTGTTTATTGATGAAAAACAACTCTAATTTAAACAAACAAATCTAATATTTATAATTTTTTTAATGATGAATCACCGTAGCTAGAAGTATGCTACGTCATGTGCTTTACGTCAACTTTGACGTTATGAAATATATTCATTCAATGATGGGTTGCATTCACACTTGACAATGAGTTGGATGAGAAAGTGAGTCCTCAAAATGTTATTATAAATGAATGAACTTTGAAGTTTACATCTAGACGCAGGCCACATTACCTACCTCACCTTTCCCATTCTCCACCACCACTCTGCCAGTAAGAGGAACAGCTTCATCTGCAGTCATGGCCAAGATGGATGGTACAAATTTAACACCTTCACATACCCTTTTCTTTCACACAAATCCACTTCATAATATACCTAGCCTTCGCTTTCTTCACTCACAATAATAATTTCTTTTGTGTTTCTAAGTACAATGTTATTTACTCATTTTCAAATACTCTTATTTTCAGTTGTTCTTGTTAATTCTGCAACCGAACGCACTCCTGAGGCTACAGAAGAAGAGGAAAATGTTGAAACTGGAAATGATGAAGTTGACAATGCAAATTGTGATGTTGCTCGGCTATATTTCAACCCTTCTAATTCTTATATATACACCAGAAATGAACCAGGAAAATTCCTACGCTTTCCACTATCTGGGGGTAAGGGTGAATACTTTCTGAAAAATATGTTCATGATCCCAGAAAACCATGGATTCTATTGCCCCAAGTGTGACGCTTGCACCGAAAAGGTCTTCTTTCACCCTAAACCACCAGAGGTTGCACCTCCAGTTACAGTGCCTCCGGCAACAGTGCCTTCAGTTCCAGTGCCTCCGGTGCCTCCAGTTCGAGGGCCTGAAGATGAGGTTGAATGTTTTGTAAGATGCTCAACATGCTTCAGTTTACTCATTCAAAAAGGTAATTCATGTTTTGTTTCATACATGATATTGTACGAAAGAAGGTCATTAATACAGCAACAAAAAACACGGAAACTTCTTGTCAATGGCTTCCAAGTATCGAGAATTATCTTGTTCATACAAATTAAACGATTATTATTAATGCTTTTTTTTATTTATAATATGATATATCATGCTATTGATAATTTGTTAACTTATTTACTAATTTGTTAGTGTAGATTTATAATATTTATAATATTCAATAATTTTATATATATATATATATATATTATTTATTTATTTTCTCTATATTTTCATTTTGAGAAATTTAGGTCAACCTTGAATGTAGGGGGAATAAATATATTTGAAGTCATTAATGAGATCCGTGAACATAAATAATTGGGTTGTTGAAAGCACGTGAAAACACATTGAATAATAATAGAAAGTGGAGTGCATGTTGTAGCATTTTGAATAGCTCACAGTGCTTAATTCATATAAAATAGAATACTATCAAAGACTTTGACTTTTTCTTCTTTGTATTTTAACAGGCAAAGACTTTATAACTGGGTTGGTAACACCACAACGTCCTCATGGTAATGTATATCCTCAACTTGCTTCTTTTGTTGGTGCTGTTGTATTTATCAGACCCTCATAATCACACTGTACAATTTTTGTACTTATTTAAGTTAAGGTGATAACCTATTTTTAATGTAAATTAACTAGTTGAGCAATTGGACACAATTATTGAGTTCTTAATGATTAGAATAACAAATTAGTGTATTAATTATGGTATTATTTATTTATGTTGAACAGTATCCCTTGATGTAGAAGATGACCCTAACACACTACTACCAATCATCCCAAGAACAGAGAGTAGTAAGGGTTGGGAAATTCTTAAAAGCATTGTATATGGTGGTCTTGCTGAATTACTTGCAAGCCTCAGTGTTGTGACTTCTGCAGCAAGCGCTGATGCTACCACATGTACGTAATCAACTTCAATTTCTCATACTTTTGCATTTTAAGTTATCATTCCACAACACTCTATATGCTGAAATTGTGTGTGCAGTGAGTATTGTTGTTCTGAGCATTGCAAATCTGATCGGTGGACTTGTAGTCTTGACTCATAATGTAAGTTTTTGTTCAAATCATGCTTCATGCTTCCCCTCCCTTTTCTTGTTCTTTGTTCCAATAATCATTATTTCTTTGGAATGATCCTTTACAATGCTTACAGCTGAGGGACTTGAAAGCTTCAAAACCAGGAGAAGCAAGAGAAGAAGAAGGAAGTGAAAGAGAGGCAGAAGCAGATAAATATACTGAACTGTTGGGAAAGAGGGAGAATTTCTATCTACATGCCTTTTTTGCGTTCCTATCATTCCTTATATTTGGGTTAGTGCCCCCAGTAGTGTATGGCTTCTCATTTGGTGAGAGTGGTGATAAGGATCTGAAGCTTGCAGCAGTTGCAGGAGCTTCTCTAATTTGTATCACACTGCTTGCCATTGCCAAAGATCAGTCCCAAAGACCCAATAACACTTTCATCACATTTTTCAAAACTGTCACATTCTATGTTACCTCAGGAGTATTGGCCTCGCTGCTTACTTATGTAGCTGGAGCTCAGATCAACAAACTCATTCAACACCTTGGATGGTTTCAACCAAATCCTGAATCCAACTTTTCTTTGTCTCTTCCTCATCATTTGGGTGTACCACACAAATCTGGATGGGGTTCCTACTAAGAACACAATGTTACAATGGGGTCTTTGTTTTTCAAACGTTTGGTTAGTTCGCCCATTTTCATTGTTTCATTGTACTGTGCAAGTTTGGTGCCAATTTCACAACTTTTGTTATGATTAGTTAACAAGATTCAGTAACTTTTCAATCTAATGCAAGCTTATTCGCATGTTAGATCATCAAACTCATTAAAATAAGATTAAAATAATTTTCTGATAATTATTTAGGCTAAATTATAATTTCCCTCCTTTAACTAACAATACATTATTTTGGTTTTCTTAATTTTTTTTCTGTGATTTTAGTTTCTGTAATTTAAAAAAAAAATTGTTATGAGAATAATATTGTCTAGGAAACAAATTTTTGTTAAAAATTATTTCTGCTATATTAACAAAAAAATTATAACAAGATAGAATATATGGAAGATATATGTTTAAAATTTTATAAAATACATAAAATATAAAAAATATTAATTGTACTTGTGTAAATTTAAATTTATATTAAATTTGTTAGATATTATAAAAAAATTGTAAATAATTATCATTAGAATAATATTATAATCTTATTAAATTTTTTAAAATGTTCAGAATAAATCTTTTCTTTATATTTGGACACATTTCACCAAATAACAAAAATAATCATGATAATTTGTTTGTTCTTATGATATTTTTCTATTTTAATATTTTCTTGTTAATTTATTCTTTTCTTATCTTTCACATTTGTAGTGAAACATTTGAACAAATTCATCAAATAGAATTGTTAATCACATAAACAACAAATAAAAGATAACAAAAATAAGTTAGAAAGAAGCAAGAAAACATATCTTACAAGAAAATAGTTTGATGCAATTACAGTATTAATGAATTTTAATTTATTTTCATGACAAGATTTACCATAAACTAAGTTTCTATTTTTTTATAGAGATTACAACTCAACCATTTCTCTTTTAAATTTATCTTTTAAGTGATCTTACAATTCATATGACTATAAAACTACTATAACAAATTTCACAAATATTACATATATATCAAAAAACACTTTTCACACAAAAATTGAATATCAATAAACATTATATAAAGTATTATTATATTTATGATAGTAAAAAAAAATTCTCTATTTAAAATTTTAATGGTTAAATATTTAAGAAATGATTAATTTAGAAAAGAAAACAACCATAAAACATAAGTTTAATCTATATAAGAGGTTGATTTCTTCCTCGACTAAAAATATTAAAATATTAGATTATAAATATTTTTTAGAAAATACTTAATTTTTTCATTATGCAATATTTATTCTCGTACTTATATTTCTAACATGATATTTTGAATTAAATGAAACTCTTTTAATTAGTCATATATTCCATAAATTTCTTTTCATTCTCATCTTTCTAGGATTATTATTCCATTTTCGAATTCTTTCTTTTTCTTTCATTCTAAAGTACCAAAATCAACTTAAATCAACCATTGGATGCAAACATTTACAATTATGTAATCTAATTTGGATTAAATCTGTGTACAATAACAAACAAATTTGAGTTTCACATAAATTTAATCATTAAAATCAATTCACAAATTATTAACATCCTCCTTCCAAGCAATTTTTTATTTGAAACCTATCATGCGGCATGAAAGCTGATTTCCGAAACTTTCGTAACATTTTTGTAATTTTCCGTGGAAGTTCTCAAAATCTTTATTATATCCTCCATCTAATGAAAGTAGAAATTTTGTAATTTTATTGTATACCATATTTGTGATATCTTTTTCTCCTTAAACACTATTTTATTGTAGTCAGAAATGAAAATTAAAAATATTTAGGAAGACATAATAAAAAATGATTTGATGTAATATATATAATCATAAATAATGGTAAGAATGTAACCCCAAACAATTAAAGAAGAATTAGACATAAATAAGTTTAATTCAATTTATTTTCTTCCTTCTACCTTAATCACAAATAACCTATCAATTTCTTTTAAAAAAAATCTCATACTTTATTCAACCCCTTCTAAAATCAACCTCGTATCCACAACCCGTTTCGAGGCATTCTTCAGTGTATAAACACTCAACTTGAAATATAAAATACTAAGATTAACATTTTAATGTGACATTGGTTTCCATCACAAGTGGACAAGAAGAATGTATTCTACACGAAGCCAGAAAAAAAAAAATTTCATCGTAGATTACCAGAGATCATATGCACTACCGATCAATCATGCAGAAACAAAAATTGGAAATAATTCAATTTTGGGAATAAAAACGAGACAAAGGTAATGGACCAAAAATAGAATAAAACAATTAAGAAAAGAAGAAACCCAGGGTCTCTTAACAAGTCAAATGCATACAAGCAAAGCAACAAGCCATTGCTGTATAACAATTGATTGAGTCCATGCACTCCACATTGCAAAACACATCATATACCCTTTTTTACATCTGTATTTGCATTTAGCAATAATGGCTTCCTCTGCTCCTAACTTCTACCCTACATTTGTGTTGTTTTGCCTTGCCCTCCTTCTTTTTTCCAAATGGGGGTATAATCACAACTAACTAGCTCTTCATTCAGCAAATTTCATATTGTCTGATGCACTCTTTTGAATATTTTCTGTATTTTAACTAAAATTTATTAAAAAATTACAGAGTTTTGAAGTCACAAATCATTGAATGAGCGTTACTCATGAATTTGTAATTGAAGCAACATATTTTACTTCATATTTCTTTTCTTGCGCTGCTTCTCTGCCAGCCAGAGATATGTAATATTTTCATGCTTCTTTTCATATTGAATAATTAGATCCACAATAGTTTATGTGAAGAAAAGAAACTACTGTATGCTACTGTCAAAACTATCATTAAAGAGCTAAAAAAGGATAGAAATGTCTATTCTGAGTTTCCATTGATGATAATATTCAAAGAAAAATACACTTACATATATGAAGCAATAAACCCTAATGGTATCAATCAATGAATATTAGTTAGCCATGTGTTAAACAAGTAAACACCACCAAAGTTTCTCCATGGATTTGACAAATCGGTACTTTTCTACTAGTTTAAATTTTATTATATTGTCAAAATTTAAATTAAGTGGTGGAACACATAGTTACAGTTAAATTCTACATTAACTCAGGAAATTGTGGCCTGTTAAGGGGAAGACTTTGACAGAGTTAATGTGGCCAAGTTTGATGTGAAAGTCATTCGAGTACATAATTTCAGTGTAAAGGTAGCGGTACATGGCATGTATGCATACAATTTCCAAGTTCCTAGTTACTTTGCACTAGAAATTCAAAGCCACACAATCGTCCCAAATCACATTAGGACTATTTGATGGAGCACCAAGAGCAAAGCAAAGAAAATTAGTTAAGTGATACAATAGAGTAGAAATCGGTGCCATATGAAGCAATTTGATGGAGATTGTTAATGTCAAATACAACATCATTTCAACTATTTATAGATTTTCCTCACGTTAGTAACTGGACATTGTCTACCCTGAAAAGGAAAAAATCATTAGACAATCCAAATGAATACATAAATTTCAATCTCAACATTTTCAAAATCTCTGCTGAAGCCATTAGTTTTCAGCTTGAGAAGTACTTATTACAAACTATTTCAATAAAATAAAATTAGGTATACAAAATGCCTTAAGGGGTGTAGGTTTGCCGAACTCCGCGATCAGGCCAAACATCAACAAAAATTTAAGTTCTCACGATTCTTCTTCTTTCTTAAGGCTGCGAATCCTAGCCCTCTGCTGAAGGAACTGCTCTTCCTGAGCACGTTTAGCAGCAAGGGCTTCCTCGTCGAGTACTTGAATTGGGAACCATTGTGGTAATTTTAACCAAGTTCCACTCTTCTTTGAATTCTCAATGTCTTGGTATATTGTTTTGGCGTGATCTCTCAAAGCATCTTTCAATTTTAAAAAAGTAAAATCTGCTGCTGTCCCGACAACAGCAAAGGCCAGAGAGTACCGGATTGCACCAAGTTGACCACCTAAAATTTCACAAATGAAATCAAATTTTAGGAATTGTTACCGTCATTACTGACCAATTTGAGCCAGAATTATTACATTGACTTTACAATCAAATAATGCATTTATCAAAATTTAAACAAAATCTGGGAAAACTCTGTCTTTGATCAAATTATTCCCATAAGCATTGTCATTAGACTAATCCCTTGGGCACCATTGCAATTAAGAGCCGCTCTCAACATTGCCTTCATCCTCTCTCAGGGTGTGTAAACTCGAAGAACCTTACCCTTAGTTAGAATATTGAAAATAGGTAGTAATACAAGATAGAGAACAAAATTGTCTTAAAATAATCATGATATATTTTCTTCTTCCTTGTGAGTAGTTGACAATGCCATAGCCATCCAAATTCTTTAGGATAAAACTATTGATCGATGTTTATTTTTAAAACCAGTCCATTGCCATTGACTACCCTAGTGAATCATGATTCGGGTACTAATGCAAAAATTTATGACAATGTAGGAATCATTAGAAAAAAAGTTAAGGAAACAGAAAAAGAAAAACAACCGAGCAAGAAAACAGAACATGAAAACATTTCAGATCTCATTAAGCAAGGTTATTTCAGTCTAAATTGCTGGGCACGATCTATCAAATGCCCTGAATAAATGTTATATGTTACAGGTTGCAGAAAATAGATCATACAAATACAAAGAAAGTGTAATAATAAGTAAGATCCAAGAGAAAAATTCATTTTAACATATATAAGAAAAAATCACGTGAAGAACAGATAGATAATCTTCACCAAGGTTTATGACTGACAAAAATCTAAAGGAAGCAACAAAAGAGTGAGAGGAGCAGAACTAAACCTTGCAGACGCCCTAGAAGAGCACCAGTTCCAAATCCAGCTAATGGAGAGTTCCATATGTCATCAGGTCCTGTATCTCTAGTTGCAGCCACAAATTCACGTGCCCCTAACAAATTAACAACATTGGATTTTATTAAATTAGGTAAAATGTGATCTAATAGGGTTTTATCCCCATTAGTCCCAAACCTAAGATCCAATGAATCAATGTTACGGGCACACAACTCTCAATAAAGTGCGTCTTACTCTGTAAGATTAAGTGCAAGCTTATTGATGTAGTATTCCCTCAGTGAAACCAACATTTTAGTTCAAGAGCACAGTTTCATATTCTCTGAGAGTTATTCCCTTTGTATTCAATAAACTACTATCTATTTGACTGATGCGGCATTATAAACTTGGAAAAAGCTAGAAGTGGTTTTGTGAGAAAGAGTGCTTATTTCTTTGTGGGTGTTAAAGTTCCAACATAAAACCAATTTGTAATATGTAGAGTAGTCTAACCGGTATTTAAATCATACCACATTACATGAGACAGACAATGTGGAACTTTCAACACGGCCCCTCCAACGAAGCCTACTGGACTAGGCAAAAGGTATTTTAAGGGTAACTTTTAGCCCAAGAACTACATCCTTAGTAGTGGATAAAAAAACAAAAATAAAGCAAATATATAGAGAAACATAACTTATGATGGAAGAAAACGTTTATGAATCAATAGAGTTACATAAGGAACATAAAGTAAAGAATATGGTTTGCAAATACCATTTTCTTGACATCCAATAGTAGAGTTGATAAAAAGGGAAGTCCGAAGTGGAGAGGCAACCAAGCATCATTTCTTCCGAAATTCAAATTTACATAATATGAATCAAAGGAATCATTGTTGGACCTAGATTTAATAATGAAGGTGGTTGGAACATCAATGGCATTGGAATCTTGGAATTACAACTAGTTGGTGAGCCTTTAGCATTGACCTTCATTGCATCTATGGATGACAGCTTGGCAATGGAGCCAAGGCAAAAGAGGGGGCAGATGAATATCATGGGGATGAAGATGAGCCATGGATCAAGCTTCCACTATTCCAACCTTGCGAACAAGGTTGATTTCATGAGGTGCATATTGGAAGGATATGAGGAGAAGGAGAAATTAGTTAAGATAGTTAAAATATTAATGGTTAGTTAGTTTGTAGGTTAGAAGGGCAGTTAGATATAAATAGGAGAAAAAGGACAGGGATAGTTAGTAAGTTGGTCTCTTTTCAATCCTTGTTTCCTAACAAATTCCCAACAAGAGAGCGAAATAAATTCATGGATTCAACATTTTATCTTAACAAAATTTCTTATAGACAAACTAGACTTGAATCTTTTCAATTGACACATGAAGTCCAAAGATAAAATCAAATATTCTAGAGCCTCAATTTGACAAGGACTTGAGTATTATGGAAGGAAAACCAAGCAAATATATATTCCCCATAGCATTTCATACTACTTAATGTGGAACTTAGACTCTCCATAATATCCAAGTTTATATCATAACACCACCTGAGAGTTGCCATCTGAAGTAGGTTGCGCTATGCTACACTTCACTGGATTACACTTTACTCAACTTCCCTATTGGTTAGAACCTACACCAGTCAAAACTCACTATAAGTATCCCTTTCTAAAACACTGACATCAAACTCCAATACCAATTTATAAGCACCTAAGCACTTAGAGAAGCCATTAAAAGCTAGTTATCAAAGGGAGAGAAACAAAAACTTAAATACTCAATCAAATATCTCATACTACTCAATGTGACTTATACACCCGATAATAGCCATGTCCCTATCACAATTCAACAAAAGGGAAGGTGGTAACCTCATAACATTAAATATAGTGAACCGCCACCCAAGCTATTGGAAAGAACTTGCAGAATGGTGCCAAATGTACAAAATTAATAATTTATATCTCTTGTCAAGCAAGTAAATAGATTATAGATTTAACAAACTTCTTTCAAAGACCAAAAAGCTACAATCAAGTGGAAAAGAAGGTATTCAATTGCAAAGTTATGAGGAATTCAAATACAAATTTATTCTTTGACAATTTTTTGGTGAGAGAAGCTACTCAAAGTTTACGGCCCACAATATCTCACATCCACATAGATTAAAAATAAAAAAATAAAAAATTGGATTTTACAGGCAGTGATTTATTATTATTACTATTATATTATTTTATCTGTGAAGCATTTTATAAAATTAACACTCAGTAACCAAACACTTATTAGATTAGCAAAGTATTGTTTTGGAAACAAACTTACAAACTGGAAATAAATTTTTTCTGAGTATTATTAGTAATTAATTATGAATTTCATAACATAATACCATTGAAGAATGAGGAACCCTACCAGAAATCTAAATATTAATAATAGAGATCTGCTAATATAAAAACATATTGTACTTCATTTTTCCAATTCTCAAAAATATTCCTATTATTAATGAAGGTATGTTGCTTCTTATAGTTAAAATGTTACTTTACCAAACCATTTTTAAATTTAACCAATCCACTTCATCAAAATTTTCCATAAGGTTAAGAGAAGAGGTAATGGGGAAAAATGGAGGTCACTCTCCAGGCTCCAATTTATAGACTACACTCCATAACACAATATAGCATATTTCACTTATTTACAAGTGGGTCATATACATATACTAGTAGGGCTCTGCTAAAAATAAATCAGGGCAAGTACAGGCCAGTAACATATAAACACTCCTTCCTAATATTGAGACCATGATTTTCTTTTCATAGTTACATATAGAATCTCCTACCCAATAATGGATCTTCTCATTTTTCAGAAAATCATGGTAACACATTATGAGGGAAGGCATCAACTGCTTCTGCCTCAGCAACAAAAATTCCCAGGCGGTGTCTCCCATCATATGATACTATACTCCCAAGTAAAAAGAAAAATGAGAAGGGTTCAAATCCATAAGAAACAGCAGCAAATCAATAAATTCATGAATTCAAAACACGCCCAAAACTGAAACAGCAAGAATCAGATCAAAAGAAAATCCAATTACCACAATAGCACCCTGTGATGATGGCGAAATTTGCAGCATAGCTAGAACACACATTAGCAAGACCAAGAGTTTTTCGATGCTTTGAAATTAACCCAGTTCCAGCTCCAGCCACCCCTGCTCCCAAAGAATCGCAAACATCATAAATACAAACACTCTAACCTCTTTCACTCTCTATCCTCACTCAAATCCTCAATCTTATGTAAGTCTGCACCATTGATTTTACTAGAAGGTTTAATTACTCATTAAGTCCCAATAACTGTATAAACTTTACCTTCAAGTCCCAATCGTTAAAAATTATCCATTTTAATCCCTACACATATTACTTTTACTATCTCTGGCCCTTATACGTACTATTTTGATTTCCTTTTGTCCCTGTCATCTAAATTCCGACTAAAAACGATGAAAAGTAATATTTAATGAACAAAATGACCAAAAGGTAAAATTTGTTAAACTATAAGAACAAAATGAATAATGAAATATTGCTAAAATATTATCTTAATAATGTGTTATAGAACTCAAACTAGCTCCTCTAACTTTTTCCCAGAACTACATGTATCTTCCTTGGGAGACACCCATTCGAGACACGAAATATGTCCATTTTCCAGTAGAAATATGGCTCGCCACAAAAACTAGCTCTTTTCAGCTAAAGCCAAATTACATTGGAATAACTCCTCTAGTTTAATTGAGTATATATATATATATATATAAAATAAAATTAGTGTTCATCATGGGGATCCAGTGAAAAATTTAGCTTAGTTTTTTTTTTTTTATTTATTTCATTTCTGGAAACAAGTTAATGGGGAAATCAAAGAAGCAACAGAATAAAAGAGAGAGAAAAAAGAGAGAGACCTGCTAGTAGGGTTGGAATAATGATTCTACTTTTCCAAGCATGAGAAGAAGAAGAAGAAGAAGAGGAAGAAGGCGAATCCAGTCCTCCATCTGAGGCTTCTTCCTTACCCGAACCCATGTATTTCTTTCAGATTCTTTATGTTTTCAATCTACGATTGTGTTTAAGGTTTTGTTTGATTTAATTTGAGGGGTTTATGGTGCACTCGCTGATTTCTCTGTCACTCCCAAATGAAGTTTCAAGACTCAGTTCCTGAACGACGTGGAAATGAAAACTGTGTGAGTGCTTCTTTATTGGGCTAAACTATTGCATGGTTGACTATTGGGCCAATACATAACATGAAGGAGGCCCTTGCTTCCTACACCCCTATAATTCAACCCTGCATTTTTTGGAAGATAGTGTAATAAACAAATGTAATATCATTATTTTTGTTGTATAATTTTTTCAAAAGGCTCGTGAAAACCTATCTTCAAAGGTCTAATAATTCAATTGAATATTTTCTTAAATTAAAGACTCTTTTAATATATCTTAAGGTAATAAATTATTTAACTATTATAAATTATTATTATTATTAAACAAGTATTTTTATTATCATGGTAAGAAATTTATAAATTATAAATCCAAATGATGAAATAATCCTTTGTTATTTTATTTCTAACCGGTTTTTTTTGGCAAGAACATAATTGTTTAAAATTTCAATATGGAACTTTTTCAAATGTACTCATCTTCGAATATTTTTTTAATCAATCAATTTGAAATTTATTTAAATCCATTAATCCAAAATTTCTTTTTCTAATATTAATGTGATATTGTGAGGATTTTAAAATTAATACATGAGTTTCGTAAAAGATATTCAGTCTTAAAATTAAAAAAAAAAACATATTATACAATTAAATTAATATTTTAAGTTGTAAAATATTGAAAAAAAATATAATAAAATTATAAAAAAAAAAACAAAAAAATGATATGATATGATGGGACTCAATAAAGTAAAATAAGATTCATTGCATTGATACTTCAGTGTATTTTTTTCTTTGTCTATGAATATATAGTCAACTAATGTTTCAAGATTTTGCTTGATAAATTATAGTCAATTGACCTAAGATTCAACTCAAATTTTAGTTCAACATAATAATTACTTCCACCCAACTTATTGATTATTTGGAATTTAAGTTAGTTTTTCAATTATAATAAATTGTAAAAAATCTTTAAAAATAATTTTTACTTGTTCTGTTTATTGTTCATATTAAATAATTATCTACATATTATTACAAAATAATTTAATTTCTATATATTAATATTAAAATAATTTATAATTTTATGATAAAATTTAATATAAAAAGAAGAGAAGTCACTTCTAAGATTTATTTTAATTTATTAATGTTTATAGATTAATTTAAAATGATTATACATTTTTAAGAATTAAAATTTGTACTTTATATATAGATGTTATTTTATAATAAATTTTGAAGTCACTCTTTTATAATTTTTTTTATATAAAATTACTTTTGTTTTTGAAAAAAAAATCTCTTTTACAAATTTGATTTCTAGGAGTTTTTAAAAAAGTCTTTAAATTATACTAATTGTTAAATTATTCATAGAAGAAAAGACTAAAAACACCATAAATATGAAAGAAGAATGTACCATAGTATAATTAAGATTTCTCTAAAAGAATATAAAGTAAGATAAAACATGAAACCTCAAAAATTTCAATCTTTTTATTATTATTATTATTTTTTTTACAATTTTACATTAAACTTTTTCAAATGATAGTTAGAAATAAGAATTGTTCATCTGTGTTGTTTGTATTTCAGTACACTCCAAAGTCACATTTAAGTTAAAAATATTTTATATACACTTTTCTTTCTTAACCTATCAAAACATCTTTTCTTATATACACTTTTCTCTCTTAACTTATCTTAACCTATTTAAATATCTTTTAAAGACAAAATTGTAATAAATTAAAACTCTAAAACAAACAGAACACAAAAATTGATCGTAATAATCTCCTTCCTAGATACAACCCATTGAAAATAATAATGAGAAATAATTATGTTAATATTAAAAAGTTGTATTTTTTATATATTTTGCTTTAATTTTTCTTTTAAAAAAACATGACAATAATAATTTTCAAATAAACTTAGATCATCATTAAATATAAGTGTTTAAAATATATTTTAGTAATAATTTTTAATTGTCACTATTAATAAACTTTATTTATAAACAAATATTCATTCATGCATCATTTTAGTATAAACGAATAAATGAATCTTCATTGTCTAGAAATAACTACGAACTGTGTCATGTACAATTTATTAGTTAATGTAAATGAAAATCAATGTAATAATTAAAAACTAAATTCTGAAAACTGAATGTTTCCTCTTCATTTTTCACTCTTAAATAGATCATTTTTCAGTCTTAAATAGAGTGCTTTTGGAGATTGATGTTTCTTTGACTCTGTTGGATTGACTTACTCCTTGCTTATTATCTGAATGCTTTGAAAGTTCCAGCTTAGTATCTTTACCTTCTGAACTATGTTTTCTCTTTTGTTCTGTTAAAAATTTTGTATGAAACAACTGTCAAAATTTAAGTAAACAAAACATAGAAAATATATAAAATAATTGAAAGAGAAGAGAATTACTTTTGCTGTTAATTGCTTGTCTAGTCATTACTAAGAAATCTTCCCATTTTAATTTACACAATTCCATTTTCTCCTCTTCTTGAAGCTCAAAATTGGGCTCTCTCCCACACATGAAAGCAGCCCTATAAAAAATAAATCACACACAGTAGTAGCTCAGTTAATACAATGAAAGAACATTAATATAATCATTCTGTAATGGAGGAAACATTGTGTTTTGTCAATGATAGACATTTTGCCAGTTTATACTCATTGAAGATATTAAAATCTCTTTGGCATACTGAGACTTCTAGTGAAGATATGTAGAATTGGGGTCTACAAAAAAACATAGTCAAAGGGCTGCATGAACTTGCTTATGCAGACTAACATACATGAACGTTTAAAATCTTTGGAAGAGTAGAGAATGTAGAATTACTATAACACAAATACTTGCTACAAAAAATGGCTCTCAAACTCAATTAAAAAAATAAAGTCTCATACGCATACATGCAGAGGAATTTAGATAACTCTCTAGGATAACACAACAATCCTTCTCCAAATGCTATGTTACTACTGAAAAAAAAACAGAGGAGTTTAGATAACTACCTAGGATAAACACAATAACCCTTCTCCCAATGCAATTTTACTAAAAAACAGAAAAGGGGCATCAAAGAGTGTGTGCTATAAAAAGATAAACAGGGGTCACAGCAGTACAGCTCTACGAGTTTTAGGCCAGGAATAAAGATTGTGTATTGATTTGGTAGAAGGTTTAATGGTAAAAATTTAATACCTAAAATGTACATATTATTATTGTAAATTTGTTAGGAGCAGTACACAAAAGAATAACAAAATTTGGCAGTTTATCAAGCACAACTGTAAGAAATGCATATTCTCTAAATAACTATGACTTAGAAGTGATTTAAAAAGACCATTCATAGCACTAATATGGGTACAACTCAAAACAATACCTGTCATATAAGTGCGCAGCTTCTTCTTGAGACTCAACTGTCCCTAAATGGATCTGTTTCTTGTCCACTTTTATGGCTGCCTGCCACTTCATATTTTTGTAATAAACTCCTCTCATAAAACATGGTTCTTGATCAGAGGCATGTTTTCTTGAATGTGGCTTCCTGCGTTTAACAGGCGGTCCTGATATATATACCCGATCAATAAGTAATAACCAATCAAAAGTAACATATAACTCAATGCTGTCAAATGTACAGACAACTAAACTGAATTCCTATGTGTTTGTGAATGATGACCAAACTGACTTTTTGATTGCAATAGTAAACTGTCAACACGCCTATTTCATTTATGATCAAATCAGCAGACAGTTCATACCTTTTCAATTAACCCATGATTGTCAGATACCCTATGCATTCGATAGCACAACATTCAACATCAATTAATTAAGGATGTTTTACAAAATGAGATTCCATATAATGGATTTTAGTGAAGAAAATATACTTTAAAAGTTCACAGTAATTAGATGATGAATTAACCAAGAAATTTAGTGGTTATCCCGATGTTAGTAGGAAATCGATAAAGGGATCGAAAAACGAAGGAAAGAAAAGTCGAGGATCATATGATTGATTAAAAAACTGATAAAGTGAAAAGATGGTTGGAAAGCACTCGACGACCATGTAACAGTATGGACACATAAATCAAGAATCAGAATCGAGAATCGAAGGTGGGATATTTAATGTCTATAGTTGAAGAAAATCGAGGAAGGCAATGCCAAATTCTCGAGATTTTGAAATCGAAATCAAGGGAAAAGTTAACACGCACGACCATCGAAATTCTGGCTAAGTTAGAGAGAGAGGAACAGTTAACACGCACATAGAACATGGGAAGCGGTTTCTAAACCGTGGCAGAGATCGAAGGTCAAGAGGGCGGTTATCTCATGCATGGGAACGTGAAATACAGTTTTCAAACCGTGGAACTGATGGACGTGCATGATGGATCGTGGTGGCAGTTTTGTTAACTGCTCCTGGGAGGTTACTTGGAAGGCATTCTATAAATAAAGCAAAAATGAAGGAGAAGAGGAAATTGGCAGAGACAACAGAAGCGTTAGTGAAAAGTCTACCGGAGAACGACGAAATCATGAAGTTTCTGGCGATCTGGATTTCCATTTTCATTGATTGTCTTTGCCGTTTCTTGTACTTTCCTTGGTAATTTATGTTCATGCAATTTATTTTGATGCAGTTTACGTTTAAGCAACTTTAAGTTTCTGCACTTTTCATTCTATGTTATTTTACTGTTATGCAAAGTTGAGATTCTGCATTTAAATTCCTCGCTATTTACACTTATGCAATTTCGATTTCTTGTTATTCTCTTTCTTGCAATTTCGAGTTCCTGTTATCTACTTTTCTGCAAAGTTTGATTTTCTGCTTATTTACAATTCTGCAATTTTCGATTCCTTGTCATTTACACTTAATGCAAATTTTGAGGTTTCCGCATTTATGTTTCTCTGCAATTTAATATTTTGCACCACTTTTCGATCCAACAATTTTACTGCTCTCTTTACTTCACGCTACCTAATAAAAAAATACCAAAAATAGTACTTGCGATTTGCACTTTAAGTAATGTTGGTTGCATTTCTGAGATTCTCGATTCTCATGCACTTTTCGATTGAAAACTAGTTGCTAGCCTAAGTAAAAAGAATCTACATGGTCGAGATTTGATTAGGACTCAACTCCCCATAAATCGAAATCAATCAAATTTTCACCAGAAACAAATTGGCGCGCCAGGTAGGGGGTAGCTTGTGTCGAAAACACAAAATTGGTTAGTTCGAAAGTGTATGAGATTAAGGAGTGGACGAGTAATAAGAATGAGTCATCCACCAAATAATCAGAGTAACAGTGAGGTTCTAAATGGTTCACATCCTCCAAACACTGGGGGGCAAGGTCATAATGGGAATATGCCTGTAATATCGACAACTGCGAGTATGTCGATACCTGTGAGTAATGAACAAAGTTCAAATACATTAGCAAACACTCAAGTAGGGTCTAGTACTGTGATATCGAACAATATGCAAACTATGGGAAACCCTATAACAACATATGCAGGGTCGTATATGAGCGTAAGACCACCTGGTTTTTCGATTAATAATATGAATGGGGCTGGTACTTCTTCAATACAACGAAGTACGAGATTTAACCTAGGAATGCCCCAAAACTTAGGCACATGTCAAACCTTAGGCATGCCTCAAAATTTTGGAGTATCCCCAAATTTAAGGGTATCTCAAAATTTAGTAACACCCCAGAATTCAGGGAATGTGCAAAATTTAGGAACACAACAGACGCCTCCAGTGTCAAACCTGGATCATGGGAGACATATATTCGATAGAGATTATCATCAATCCAATTTTGAGACTATTGAAAATGCTGGTACTGGAATTTCCAGTAACTCATTAGGAGTACTTCGACAACAAATGGACGAAAGCAATTTCGAGATGGTTAACATGTTATCACAACAGTTGACTACAGTATTAAATCCATTAGTGCAAAACACTACTACTAGTTTTGAAATACTAGCAGACCAAATGTCACGAATCGGGGATGCATTGGCAATACCCCGACAAACAAGGGTCGAAAATAATGCCAATCAGAATGCTAATATCAATCCTCCTTATTTATTAAAGAGAAATCGAAACAATGATCAACATCAACACATGGGGAATGAATATCAACAGGTGAGGAATGATATTTACGGAAATTTGAATGAAGGATTTCAAAATATGTATAATAACATGCAGTATAATCACATGCTAGGACAAAGGATGAATCCCCAAGGAATGGAATTAAGACCACCCAATCAAACATATTTTGTCTCTCCTTTTCCAAATACGATTCTCGAGACAGAGTTACTTCGAGGATACAAAATACCTAAATTTACCAAATTTGCTGGAGAAATTGGTGAGTCCACTATCGAACATGTGGTGCGATATCAGATTGAATGTGGGGACCTAGCGATGAGTGAAGAATTAAAAATGAAATATTTCCCTAGTTCATTAACTAAGAATGTTTTCACTTGGTTTACTTCATTGTCACCCAATTCGATATATAATTGGTTGCAATTGGAAAGAAATTTTCATGAGCAATTCTTTAGGGGAGAGACTCAAGTAAGTCTCATCGACTTAATGAACATAAAGAGATACAATCATGAAAGCATAGATGATTATTTGAATAGATTTAGACAAATGAAGTCAAGATGCTTTACTCAAATTCCTGAATATGAATTAGTAAGAATGACCTCTGCAGGCTTAGAATTTTCGATTAGGAAAAAGTTAGTTAATTTACCGTTGAATGATATGGCTCAGTTAGCCGATAAAGTGAGAAGAGTGGAACAAATCGAATATGAAAAACAAAGGTATAAAAAATTCGAGAAACCCATGAAGAAAGAAAGAGTAGCATATATAAATGATGTGTATGAGACAGATCCCAAGACAGAAACTGATATTGAAGAAACTGTCGATGAGAAAGTAAATATAGCAGAGCTCAAAGTAGGAGCTCCATATATCTGTAAATTGCTACAGAAAAATGAAGTAAAAGATAAAATGTCAAATCGAACGTATACTTTCGATGTAACAAAGGCAGATAAAATCTTCGATATTTTATTAAAAGACAAACAGATTAAGTTGAGTGATGATCATAAACTGCCTTCTGCAGAACAAAGGAATGGTCGAAAATATTGCAAATTTCATAATATTTATGGACATTGGACTAATAATTGTATACATTTCAGGAACACGATCCAAGATGCGATCGACCAAGGAAGACTGAAGTTTGAGGAGATGTCAATGAAAGTGGATACGAGTCCATTCGAGATTCAAGTAGGGTATGTCGAATCTCAAACGGGCATGACTGAAGATGTCCGATTGACAAATCCGACCTTTGTAGGTATGATCGATGTTACTGAAGACATTGATCCCAAACATATCAGAATGGATATGTCAGAAGAAGATATAGAATTCGACTTAAGTGAGTTCGAGAAAGAATTCGACTTAAGTGAGTTCGAGAAAGAATTCGAAAGAGAGATCTATCCTCGATCAGGAGATTCCCTCGTCGAGTTTTTGACTAGAAAGAAGGAGAAGGATGAAGAGGTGACATTATGCCCACGATGCAGTGCGGTGTTCGACAGATCAGCTGCTAAGGCCTTCAGGGCAGGACAGAGTAAGAAAATAGAGAGTCAACATAAAAACTGCAGTGATAAAGTAGATCAAACTATCCAAGCCACAGTGGAGGAAAGTCAGCAGAAATCTGTGGGCTCGGGTGTTAGCAGAAATCAGAAACAATGGGTTAGAAAAGAAATATATCCTTCTCGAGAAGGAAGGGCCAGACTTCAAAATAATGATGTCTTCGAGAGACTTTCATATGTTGAAGGATCAAATATTGGATTTCCAACATTCCAAAGGAGATTTCGAGGAAGGCCCTGGAGAAGAGGAGGGAGAATCCCTTACTGGGGAAGGTTCAATAATTACAGGAACTTTGAAGAGAGTAATGTACCAATGGGGAGCCAATATGCAAGAGACTTTGACGATGACAAAAATGAGGGTAGTTGGGATGAACATCAAATCGGAGTAATATCGATACTACCCGCAGAATATGTTAGTGAGTATAAAGAGTACCAAGAACAAGGTAATGTCGATCGAGAGGATGATTTCTATTCTGAAGACATGAGACCAAAGGTGACATGGGTAACACAAGCATCATGCGAGGTACCCCATAGAGATGTTGCTTTTATTGATCCTCCATCTGAGATGAGGTTTCATCTGAAGCCTTTATTACTGAATATCGAGATTCAAGGACAAAAGGTGAATAGAGTCCTTGTCGATGGTGGTGCAGCGGTGAACATATTGTCAATCACTATGCTGAAAAGATTTGGTATCGAATTAAAAGACTTAGTTAGGCATAATATCATGATTTCTGATTTCAGTGGGAAAACATCGAGTTCAGAAGGCATGATTGCCTTAGATGTGAAAGTGGGTACTTATTCAAGGCCCACTGTGTTTGTTGTTGTCCAATCACATGCCAATTTCAATGCACTACTAGGCAGGGAGTGGATTCATGGAGTTGGAGCCGTACCTTCCACGGCTCATCAAAAGTTGTTTATGTGGAATCGAGATGGACATCTCAAGGTGATTCCAGGCGATCAGCACGAGTTTGTGATATTTGTATCCCAGGCTGGTCGGGCATTGCAGAATTTAGCGCTCACTCAACCATTCACCTTCGAGACTGTCGAAGACTTCAATTCAAAATTACACGAGGAGCATTTTTTGGAAATGAATGAGAAAAAAAGTTTTGTTATGATCAAAGAGGGGGTCAGCCTCGAAGTGGCCGGTGAAAATGAATAGAGATTACGAGGAGTTCTTGGCCCGATTGAAAAGATATGAAGAAGAAAAGAAGGGTCAAGAAAGTAGTAGTACTAAGATAGAAATAAATAAGTCGATTCACTCGACAGTAGTAGCAAATAATAGCGATCAAGTCATACTTGATTGTATTTATGATAATTCTCCTTTAGGTTTTGAGAAATCCATCACATCGAATCACAAGAAAGTCGAGGCCCAAGATCCATTAGAAGAAATTAACTTAGGGAGTATAAAGGACCGGAAACCTACCTATATTAGCAGATATCTCGAGAAAGAAATGAAGAAAGATATGATTTCGTTATTAGAAGAGTATAAGGACTGCTTCGCTTGGGAATATGAAGAAATGCCTGGATTGGATCGAAATATAGTCGAACATCGATTACCCATCATAGAAGGAAGGAAGCCAGTAAAACAAGCACCGAGAAGATTTGCACCAGAGGTGATGGGTAAGATTAAAGAAGAGATCGAGAGACTTCTGAAAGCAAAGTTCATCAGGACTGCCAGGTATGTCGATTGGATTTCTAATATTGTTCCAGTTATTAAAAAGAATGGTAAAATGAGAGTATGTATTGATTATCGAGATTTAAACTTAGCAACTCCTAAAGATGAATATCCTATGCCAATGGCTGATATGCTAATAGATGCAGTAGCTGGCAATGAAATGTTAAGTCTTTTAGATGGTTATTCAGGATATAATCAAATCTTTGTTTCCCAAAATGATATAGCTAAAACAGTTTTTCGATGCCCGAGGGCATTAGGTACTTATGAATGGATAGTGATGCCATTTGGATTGAAAAATGCTGGGGCAACGTATCAAAGGACAATGAATTTAATCTTTCATGATTTAATCAATGATTTTATGCAAGTTTACATAGATGATATTGTTGTTGTATCGAAAGAAAAACATAAACATTTAGATAATTTGAGAAAATCTTTTGAAAGAATGAGAAAATATGGATTAAAAATGAATCCCTTAAAATGTGCTTTTGGTGTATCGGCTGGAGAATTTTTAGGATTCATAGTACACAGAAAAGAGATTGAGATCAATAAGAATAAAGCAAAAGCTATAATAGATACTTCTGCTCCAAAAACTAACAGACAGTTGCAGTCATTTTTGGGAAAGATAAATTATTTAAGACGATTTATTTCTAACTTGACTCGTAAGACTTATGCTTTTTCGTCTTTGTTAAAGTTGAAAAAAGAAGCAGAGTTCAAGTGGAAGGAGGAACATCAAGAAGTCTTTGAGCAGATCAAAATGATACTGACAAATCCTCCGATTCTGATACCAGTAAAGAGAAACAAGCCATTAAGGCTATACGTATCAGCATCAGATCGAACAATAGCCAGTCTACTAGCACAGGAAGATAAGAATGATGTGGAATGTGCTGTTTATTATTTAAGTAGAATTTTGAATGATGCTGAAACTCGATACAGCGATATCGAAAAGTTAGGTTTATGCTTATATTTCTCTTGTACAAAACTCAAGTATTTAATGAAGCTTCATGATGTGACGGTTTATTCCAAAAATAATATTTTGAAATTTCTTTTGTCGAAACCTATTATGCATAATCGAATAAGGAAATGGGTTTTAGCTCTGACAGAATTTTCATTGGGTTTCGAATCTTTAAAATCGGTAAAAGGACAAATAATCGTCGATTTTATGGCTGATCATACAGTTGATTCAACTGATAACCTATTTATTGAAATAAGTAAATGGATAATGTATTTCGATGGATCAAGTACATCGGATAAATCAGGGGTGGGAATTCTTATCATTTCACCAAGTAACATGTCAACTAAATTATTATTTGAAATCAAACCCACTTGCTCGAATAATGAAGCTGAGTACGAAGCTTTGATTAAATTAAAAGCCCGACATATAATTGTAAGAGGTGATTCACAACTAGTAATCAAACAAGTACGAAAAGAATACAAGTGTATCAATACCAATTTGATCGGATATCTAGAAAAAGTAATGACTTTAAGCAAAATGTTCGATGACATAACATTCGAATATGTCCCTCAAGAATTCAATCGAGAAGCCAATGACTTGGCGCAAATCGCATCTAAGTATAAGATATCCTTGAGAAATTTACAGAAAATGATTCAAATAAAAGAAAAATTATCTCAAGGAAGTGAAATTTTACAGATCGACGACTTAGATGATCAAGATTGGAGAAAATCGATTATAGACTATTTGCAAAACCCAAATGGGAGAGTCGATAAGAAAATTAAATATCGAGCAGTAAAATACGTTATAATGAATGATGAATTATATAAAAGAGGTATCGATGGAGTGTTACTTAGATGTTTAGGGAATGACGATGCCTACTTAGCCATGACTGAAGTACATAATGGAATATGTGGTGCCCATATGGTAGGCCAGAAGATGAAATGGACATTAACTCGACAAGGTTATTACTGGCCTTCGATTTTAAAAGATTGTATCGAGTATGCTAAGTCTTGTGAAGAATGTCAGAAATTTAGTCTTATACAACAGGTTCCTGCTAGCGAATTACACTCGATTATTAAACCTTGGCCTTTTAGAGGTTGGACTATAGATTTAATCGGACAGATTTTTCCACAATCATCGAAGGGACATAGATATGTAATTGTTGCCGTTGATTACTTTTCAAAATGGGTAGAAGCAATTCCGTTAAAAGATGTCGATCAGCAAGATGTGATTGATTTCATCGAAGAATATATTGTTTATCGATTCGGGATCCCACAGTCTATCACCACTGATAGAGGGACGGTTTTTATTGGTAAAAAGATGGTTAGATATGCCGAATCGAGAAATATTCAGTTATTAGCATCAACCCCATATTATGCTCAGGCTAACGGGCAGGTCGAAGTAATTAATAAAGTAATTATTGGTTTAATCAAGAAACATGTTGGTAATAAACCAAAAACATGGCACAAAACTTTGTTGCAAATTTTGTGGACCTATCGAAATTCACCGAAAGATTCTTTACAAAATACTCCATATAAATTAGTTTATGGGCACGATGTTGTCTTACCCATCGAAATCAATATCGAGTCAACTCGAATACAGAAACAAAATGATTTACCCAGTTGTGATTATTGGAACTTGATGTATGATGAATTAAATGAACTCGACGAAATAAGATTGCAAGCATTGAATAATATGATTTTACAAAAGAATCAAATCGCTAGAGTTTATAATAAAAGAGTTCGAAAGAAAACATTTAACGAAGGTGACTTGATGTGGAAAACAATTTTACCAATAGATAAAAAATGTAAGAGTTATGGCAAATGGTCGCCAAATTGGGAAGGACCTTTCGAAATTATTAAGGTATTATCGAGTAATGCTTATTCGATCGTCGATTGGTATAACAAAGAGAAAGTGTTATCGATAAATGGCAAATACTTGAAAGAATATAAACCTCAAATAAGGGAAATAAACATTCAAAATTAATTCGAATAATGTTTACAAAGACAAGTATTGAGTCTTAAGTTGATCAAAATCTATTAACAGTTGTGTCCAGGAAGAGGAAATCGAGTTTTCTTCGGCGATTATTTTATGTTTACGCTCCATACTCTGCCCCAGAGACTACGCCACCTCCTTCGCAGAGGATTTAATCGAATCTATTTCTGATGTAAGAAACTCCTTCTGCGACCTCAGCTGATTTAGTCTCTTCTCCAACTGTTCGATCTCGCTGTCAATCGAAGCTCGCGCCGTCAACGCTTCTTCTAAATTGAGCTTTTGAGTCTTCAATAAATTCGACTTCTTAATCTGGAAGGTAGAAATGTCAACTAGTTTGGTCGCGATCGATTGTTTTTTCTTCCTCGCAGCATAAGCTTTGTTGAACAAATCGGTGGCCGCCGCGACTTCGGCATCGAAACCTCTTGGGAGAGCGTCTTCAGGGAACGCTTCGAGGGAAGTGAGAATCTCTTGGAAACATTGTTTCTTCGCGCGCGATTCCACCAGAACATCTAACTGCGAGGAGTAGAAGAAGGACCTAAAACGTTGTTTCAGCTGGTACACTCCCTCAGTCGAGGTTGTAGGTGATTGGGATGAGTGACTTGAGGGGGTAGCTTCATCAGACATCAAAATATCAAGGATCGAGAAAGGGTCTTCTTCGATAGCAGCTCGATATTCTGGCACATCCCCTGGAGCAGGATCGCTTATCTTAGGCAATGATGCCGAGAGCAACTCGACAGATGGCATCGCAAAAGAAGGGGAATTCGATTGCTCTGCGATAACTGGTGAAGGGGAATCCTGGACCTGGACGATGGGGATATTTACTGAAGAAAAAATAATTTGAAGGGGTGAATCGAAAAATCCTAATAAAGAATGAAATCGAATTAAAACAGTAAAAGAAAAAGTTAGTACCAGGGGGAAGTAGAGCGAGGGGAGTCGGTGCGGGGGAAGAGTGTTGTACAGCCTCGAGTTGCTGTTGACCGAAACAAAGATTAGAAATGAAACGTGTGAAAAAGCTAAATAAGCATACATATAAAATCTAAGAGTTGTACCTCAGGAATAAGCGTTGGTGATTGAAGTAGAGAATCAACATTCGTCGATATCGTCGCTGATGGACGGTCCTGAAAATATCGAGATTTAAAATCATGTTATGGATCTTATCGAAATCTAGGAATATAAAATGTTTGTAAAAAGGGGTCTTACCTGACTAGAATGAGTAGTGGGTGTTGTTTGGTCCATTTTTGTGACCGTGTTAGAGTCCGTCGATAATGGATTAATAGTAGTTGGTTGAACAGATCGAGAACTCTTCGATTTTTGTTTCTGAAATTAGAAATCGAAAATAAATGACAAAGAAATATGTATGAGAATCCAAAGTGAATCAGCTATAGACATAGAAAGATGGATAAATAAGACAATGAGAAATCAAAAAGAAACCTTCGATTTTTTCAAAGATGAAATAGTGGCAGAATGCTTGCGTTTCCTGGCGAAGGCCGATGGATCCGACTCATCGGAAGACTCCCAATCCTTCTCTTTCTCAGAGGCGGCAGTCTTAGAAGTTTTCGAGACTGTCGAGAAAAGAAAAACAGTTAACTTGCAATATAAAGAGAACCAAAATATTCCTAGAAGAAGTAACAAAATCTCACCAAAAGGTGATGGAGTCAAAATCTTGACTCGGTCGATATGGACAAGCCAGGGAGAAAGAAGAATTTGAGGAAGGTTTAGGTAAGGGAAATAGGACAGTTTCGATATCGAGATTTCCTTATTTTTGGGTTTTAGATGGAGGGTCTCTTTCAAAGACCTTAACTCTCAAACCCATTTAGGATGAGTCAGAGGTTTGACAAGTCCAAAAGGAGCTGTAGGAAAAGTGGGAAGGTGATCGGGACAATACATTTCAAATGAGGTTTTTCCTCGAGGATTGATTATTTTGTGGTTTCATCGATTAGTGTCTATTTTATTGGCTAAGGAAATAACAACATCATAGAAGGTCGATTCTAATTTTAAGGTGGTTGTAACATACTCGATAAAAATTCTCGAATCGAGATATTTGGAGATAATGGGAGTGTGTACCTTTCTTCGCCTTCGATTTGTCCTGCAATACGAGAGAAGGATGGGCAGTCAATTTCTATTGAACTATATCAAAATCAACATGATTATTTGAAAACCAATCGGTCCACCAATCTGAGAAACCGAGAGTAGATAAATAATTGGACTAAAAAATATAAGGATAAAATTGCATCGGGTTTTTCGGCAGCAATTTGGCGAGCTCCCGTCCAATAGTCGATTCACTTAGTTTGGACCTTGAAGGGGTATCGAAGGGAAAAAATGGTAAGGTCTGACTTAAACCAAACTGCCACGAGAAAAACTGAGGATAATAGATGATGAGCTGAAGATCTTTTGATTGAAAACCCGATTCTAACACATCTTGGGTCAAGTAATTGCTCTATACTTCAACCAATTTGACTGCAGCCCCGGAATAAGAGCAGGGAATTTCGATTTAAACCATGTTGGTCCTCGAAGCTGGTCACTTATTTTTCCGAGATACACAGTGAAAGGGGCCAAATGTGAATCAAAATGAAATTGGGTTAACAAAAATCTGAGGTAGTTACGATAGGTAGTCTCGTCAGATTTATGGTGGGGATGTCGAGAAGATAATCGAGCATCCTCTAAATTTAAACTTGGGGCGATTTTAGAGGTTGGGGGGAGGATACTTTCAAAAATCGAGTTCAGCCATAACTGAATAAACCAAATAGGACCTAAAAAATTCCCCGAAGCTCTGGGGGTATTCAAAATTTCGACAGCTTCATCGAAGACAGTGTAAACATGTGCCAATAATAATTTTGCCAGACAAATCCTTGGTTGGCCAGTGTGAAGGAGGTAGACAAGGTTATAAAGATAGGATGAAATTTGGATGGATCGGGGGCAGAAAACATGAGTACATAACCAATACACCAAGAAGGCTATATGCTCCTCATCAGTTACAGCTACCGATGGATCATCGACGAAGTGCTTTTCGATAAAATGTCCATACGTCTTCGATTCCCAATCGATTTTTGATCTTAAAGAATTATCTGAAGGAAAAGCACCTTTAAAATATTTTTCCCCTATGGGTTTTAGTCCGGTAATAGCAGCAATTTCGAAAAGGGTGGGCGAAAAGGGGCCACATGGAAGTTCCAACGCATGTAAGTTCTTATTCCATAAGTGAACGGCAGATAAAAACATGGACATATCCAAAAAAGACAAATCACACTGAGACAAATGCAAAAAATTGAAAATCCCTACAACCCTCCAATGGCTCCCAAACTTAGCCTTAACTCGATCAAACCATCTAATGTACGAGGGTTTTTTGTGAGGTGGGCCCGTTCAATACACTTTGGACACGATTTGCAGGAAATCTATTCGAACCTCAGACTGATGGACAAGAGCCTTACTCTCTGAAGGAAGGCTGAGGGAAGAAGAAAATGATCCGCCACAATAGCGGATAGGACCTCCAAAAGCGTAATTTATATTATCAGCAATGTAAGGAATGAGTACCTGTGTCTCAGCAATCTTCTGAGAAGCTTCTTCCATCAGAGGGACTGGAGCAAATTTCCGTCCGTTAATCTCTAGCAGGTTAGAGGTCACCGAGGGAAGGGGTGGGGCGAAGAAATCAGAGGATTTGGATGAGGTTGCCATTACAGTAGATAGAGAAGGGAAGACGTAGGGTTGAAGAAAGGTTGAAGATGAGGAAGTGCAACGAAGGAGTGTGGTAAAAAACGAGGGTAAAAGCTAATAAAAGTATTTCAAAGAGGCCGAGATAGGGTATGTGAAACGACGGATGTGAAAAGAGTAATTAATGTGGCGTGTGCAGTATGACGAAAGAAAGGAGGCGATTTGATGGGTGACATAAAGCAAAGAAACCCTAGAAAAATCCCTGAAACCCTAAACCCTAAAAGTTATTTTTGGGCCTCCAAAACGTTTAAAGGCGGGAATCATTTTGTAAGAATATAAAATAAAAATTAATATTTATATTCTTCCAAGGGGGCATTTTGTTAGTAGGAAATCGATAAAGGGATCGAAAAACGAAGGAAAGAAAAGTCGAGGATCATATGATTGATTAAAAAACTGATAAAGTGAAAAGATGGTTGGAAAGCACTCGACGACCATGTAACAGTATGGACACATAAATCAAGAATCAGAATCGAGAATCGAAGGAGGGATATTTAATGTCTATGGTTGAAGAAAATCGAGGAAGGCAATGCCAAATTCTCGAGATTTTGATATCAAAATCGAGGGAAAAGTTAACACGCACGACCATCGAAATTCTGGCTAAGTTAGAGAGAGAGAAACAATTAACACACACATAGAACATGGAAGCGGTTTCTAAACCGTGGCAGAGATCGAAGGTCAAGAGGGCAGTTATCTCATGCATGGGAACGTGAAATATAGTTTTCAAACCGTGGAACTGATGGACGTGCATGATGGATCGTGGTGGCAGTTTTGTTAACTGCTCTTGGGAGGTTACTTGGAAGGCATTCTATAAATAGAGCAAAAATGAAGGAGAAGAGGAAATTGGCAGAGACAACAGAAGCGTTAGTGAAAAGTCTACCGGAGAACGACGAAATCATGAAGTTTCTGGCGATCTAGATTTCCATTTTCATTGATTGTCTTTACCGTTTCTTGTACTTTCCCTGGTAATTTATGTTCATGCAATTTATTTTGATGTAGTTTACGTTTAAGCAACTTTAAGTTTCTGCACTTTTCATTCTATGTTATTCTACTGTTATGCAAAGTTGAGATTCTGCATTTAAATTCCTCGCTATTTACGCTTATGCAATTTCGATTTCCTATTATTCTCTTTCTTGCAATTTCGAGTTCCTGTTATCTACTTTTCTGCTTATTTACAATTCTGCAATTTTCGATTCCTTGTCATTTACACTTAAGCAAATTTTGAGGTTTCCGCATTTATGTTTCTCTGCAATTTAATATTTTGCACCACTTTTCGATCCAACAATTTTACTGCTCTCTTTACTTTGCGTTACCTAATAAAAAAATACCAAAAATAGTACTTGCGATTTGCACTTTAAGTAATGTTGGTTGCATTCCTGAGATTCTCGATTCTCATGCACTTTTCGATTGAAAACTAGTTGCTAGCCTAAGTAAAAAGAATCTACATGGTCGAGATTTGATTAGGACTCAACTCCCCATAAATCGAAATCAATCAAATTTTCACCAGAAACACCCGGTAGTGGTTCTAGTGCTTGAATATTTTTTGGAAGTCATGATAAATCTGTTGGTCAATTTGTTGCTTTCATTGGTATTATTACTATGTCTTTTCAATCTAAGCCATGACTGCTATTTTGGTTATTGAGCGAACTCATCAAAGAGGTTGACGTCAACTCTGGATAGTAAGTGATTATATGCTTTTGGTTAAAGCTTTGAAGGATGTCTCTTTATTGCCCTGCAAGATTCGAAAGAGATGGATTAGGTGCATTAGTTTATGTATTTCTTCTTTATTAAATATAGGCATGTTATTTTGAATATTTTTCTTATAAATTTATCCATTTTGGGGTTAGGGTTTAGTAGGAGCATTAACCCTCTTTTGTACTCTCTTATATATATAAATACAATCCATCAATAGGTATACTCATTGACTTTTCTCAACTTATCATGGTGGGTACAATCCCACTCTAGCCTTCTCTATCACTAGACTATCTCGGTCCCTGTCTCTAGTAACCATCCACCATCACCCTTTGGAGTTTTGACCGGAAAAGTAAAGCTTAAATGCACCCCAAAGAGCATGACCCAACCTTAATGATTGCACCATCACGCGCTACCCTCCCATAGCCTTTTGGTTCCATTGTTACCTTTGTTTTTCTATTTCGTGGTCCTTGAGTGTTGGGTCAAGTGCCTTCCTTTAGTAATTAGGGTTTTATCTCTTGTCTTGTTAGATCTAGTTGTCCCTTCTCCATGTTTTAGATAAATTCAGCAAACTCTGTCCCTTCTTTTTCTGCTACTCCTATGAAGTGGCAAACTCAACTGAAAAAACTACTTATAATGGTTTGCCTTTGTGGAGTTGTGATTCCTTCCATTTGGAAAATGAAGGCAACTCTAATTCTGATAGACATAGACCTTAATGACAAAAGAATGACTTCCAACTAGTGTTGTTTTAAGGCAATCAATTGAAACTTGAGGTACTAAAGATACTCGAATCTTCCAAGACATGTTCATTTTGGAAGAGGCAGAACATATTTTTGCAAATAATATTCAATGTCTCTTTGATGCAACTCAAAGAGGAGCTTCCCCCAAACAAACAAATCATGATATGGTCTCTCATGTTGCAAAAGCTAGAGTTATATTAGAAGAAGTTAAAATATTTCTAGTGGCTAACACATTAAAAGGTCTCAAATAAGATGGTAAATGTGGATGTCCTCAATACTCATACTACAAGGGGATGCCTTCCCTTAGGGAATCTTCCTTGCATGACTCTCAAGAAAATGTTGCTCATGTGTCAAAATTTGAAAGTCCAAACTTCAAAATTTAATATGAAGGATACCAAGATTTTTTACCCAACAATCAAGGTCAATCTTCTTCAATGCCAAGTCAACAATATGTATTTCTCAATTTATGGAAGTTATTAATCCGTGGATTTTTTATTTAGGCACTTCAGATCGTATTTCTAATACCAATTTTTCATTCTCATTCATGTCTTACCATATAATTCCTCACATGGTTACTTTTGTTAACGAATCCAATGGCATCTTAAGGAGTTGGCCAAGTTTATTTATCTCTTTCATTAAATTTAAATTTTGTATTTTTCATTCTTCATTGTCCTTATAATAACTTGATTTCTCTAAGTCAATTGACTTGCTCATTGAATTGTTCTATAACTTTCAATTTCAATTTTTTTAATGATATGGATCATCTAATTAGTGAAGGACATAAATCTCGAGGTCTTTATTACCTGAAACCAAGCCCTTTTGTGTCTTGTTTTGCTACTCTAGCCCCAAAACTTTTGCATAATTATTCAAACCATCCAAATTTTTCAAAAATGAAGATGATAGTTGTCAGTATCAAACAACAACATCAAGTTTTAGAGTGTCAATCTTGTCAATTAAGAAAACATATTAGATCTTCATTTCCTAAACAAATTGAAACACAATGTAATTCTATTTTTTGTTAACATTCAATCTGTTATTTGAGGATCGAGTTGTATCACCTCTTGTGGTTTTTAATATTTTGTAATTTTTGAGAAATTTTTCAAATGTACTTGGGTACTTAATGAGAGAAAAATCTGAACTTTTTTCCATATTATATCTTTTTTCAATGAGATTAAGAACCTCTTCTCACATGTCAATGCGGGACCCCAAACAACTCCTTAATCTATTCCTGAATATCCTTGTGATTCATATTCTTCTCCACCAAATTCCCATGCCATGAATCCTTCATCCTCATCACCTTTTCTGAATCTAATTCTAATTGGCCTATTGCTCTTGCGAAAAGTATTCACTTTACTCGTAATATTTTCCTATTTATAATTTTTTAGTTATTATTATTTGTCTCCTTCATATTCTTCCTTTATTTTTTTCTTTGTCCACCACTTTTTTTCCTAATGTTCACGAGGCACTTGATTACCTTGGATACTGACAAGTCATAATTGATGAAATACAAGCTCTTGAACATAATGACACTTGGAGAACTTGTTTCTCTTCTTTCTAGAAAGAAGATTATAGGTTGTAGATGGGTCTATTCAATTAATGTTGACCCTAATGGTGAAGTAGATAATCTTAAAGTTCGTTTAATAACCAAGGGATATACTCAAATTTATGATCTTGACTCCTATGATACTTTTTTGCCCATGGTTAAGATTACCATTGTTCAACTCTTTCTTATGATAGGTAAAATGCATCATGATCACATCACCAACTTGACATAAAAAATACCTTTCTTCATGGTGACATTGAGGAGGAGCTTTATATGGAGAAACTTCCAGGGTTTGTTGCTCAAGGAAAGTCTAGTTTAATATGTAAACTACATCAATTTCTTTATGACTTGAAACTATCACCCGAGACTTGGTTTGGTAAGTTTAGTCACATTGTGCAAATTTTTGGCTTGAAACATAGTGAGAAAAATCATCTAATGTTTTACTATCAAACTTCTTTTAGGAAATATGTTTATCTTATGGTTTGTGTTGATGATATAATTATTATTGGCAACAATTCTGCTAGGATCACTCAATTAAAAAGGCACTTATTTGGTCATTTCATACCAAAGATCTTGGCAAGTTGAAGTATTTTCTTGGTATTGAAGTGGGGTCTAATCAAAGGAAAGTGTTATCCTATCACAAAGAAATTATGCCCTTAATATTTTGAAGGAGACAAGTTTGACAAATTTCAAGCTCATTGATAGTATGATGGATCCAAATAAAAATGAACAAGAGAAAATGTGAAATTTTCCCAAATCCATAGAAATATAGGAGGTTGGTGGGAAAACTCACTTATCTCACTATTACAAGACAAATCTTTCTTATGCAGTTAGAGTAGTTAGTAAATTCATGCAAAATCTTTGTCCTAATTATTGGAATATTTTGATTTGCATTCTCGAATATGTAAAAGGAACTCTAGGATAAAGATTGTTGTATGAAGAGAATGGAAATACTCAACTCTTAGGGTAGTGTGATTAAGCTAGATCTTCTATAGGATATCATATATTCAGGGGAGGGAATGTGATTTCTTGGCAGAGAAAGAAACAAAATATTGATACTTGATTAGTGCATAAGCTAAATAGATCTATGACCCTTGTGACTTGTGTGGATTAAACAACTTCAAGAGTTGAAATTTTGTGAGAATGAGTAAATGAAGTTATAGTGTAATAATCAAACAACTCCTCATGCTGCCTCAAATCTAGTATTTCATGACAAAATCAAACATATAAACATTGCCTATCATTTCATCAAAGAGAAATTTTTTTCCAAAGATCTCATTATTAAGTTTGACCATTCTAATGAGTAACTTCAAACATTTTAACTAAATCTCTAAAAGGACTTAGGATTCAATTTATATGTTACAAGCTTGGAGCATACAACCTATATACTCCCGCTTGAGGGGATATGTTAAATACAGGCACATTATTTTTATTATTTTCTTATGGATGTACCCATTTTTAGGGTTAGGATTTAGGTAATAGCCTTACCCCTATATTCTCTTATATATAGATACAATAAATCTCAATATATTTTATAGAGGGTAATGTTTGTGCTGATAGATTTAATTTTGGCTTTGTTAGTATACAAGACTTTATTTGGTTTTAATTCTTTTCCAGGATGTATCTAGGATAGTTTTGTTAGAATAGTCTACTAGATTTTAGGTTTACTTGATGTCTTGCATTAGTTTTGACCTACTTCCCAAAAATGTTGTTTTTTATTTCTTTTTTCTCTATTTTAGAATAGGATGAACGTGATTGTTGAAATAGGATACCAATTTTATTTTCCACAATGATGTATCTTTCTTAGTTTTTTTTTTTTCTTAAAAAAAATTAATCAAGAAATTGTAGATTTCCCATTACACATGATTAAATAATTTTGTTCGATATTTCAATGTAAAACATTATCACAACAAGGGCTACAATCTAAGAAATAATTAGCATAGTGAGTTGAAAAAACAACGAAATCAGGAAAAAAAATCAGATATAAGATACATCATGAAAAAAAATCATCTATTTGGTATAGAGAAAAGGGAAAAAAAATTAGCACATTTCCTTCTCATATGAGCACCTTGTGTTTATTCTTTGATAAGACTGATTCTTCAATTACAAAAGGAGTCATCTCCTTACCAAAAATTCATTCTATCCATGTTATTTCAAATAGGAATTTTCCCTTTATACTTTATTTTCTTGTTACAATTCATAATGTATAGGATTATTGAATACATTAAAATAAAAATATCAGAAAATAAATTAGGAGGGAGCATTACAAACACTTGGTAAAGAAAACAAAGTATGTTATAAGGTTGACTTCTCATCATAAAATAAACTAAATCAGATATAACAAAAAGAAAAATATCTCTTATAAAACAAACCTAGACTTTGTTGACCAGAATGCTCTTTGGACAAGCTAGACTCAGATACATTTGATGATCCTGATTCAACTCTCACAATTGTGTTCTAGAAAACACAAACAGAAGTGTTTAGCACAAGTTCCTCATTATCAGAATAAATGCAAGAGCAAAACAATTTGTAATTTTATCAATTTTGTAAATACTTGCTCTTGAATCTTAAAACTGTTGTTCAACATCCTATTTGATCTAAATTTGGATGTCAATCAATCTATAACTCCTAGATTCTAATATTAATCAATATCATGTAGCAAATTTTATCATTTAAATCAAACCAAGTGTAAATAACAAAGGAGTAGAAGCACAAACCTATGCAACACAACAATCCTATCATTCCTCCCTTTAATAACAGTGATTTTTTTCTAGAACTAGTAAATCTTGTTAAAAGCTTCAACCCTTTATATGTTGAGAACAAATAACCAATGCTTGGAGATGATAAGAAATCTTGTGTGGAAATCACTTTTAAATTTAGTTTTGCCCAAGAGATCTTTCACTACTTTTTTGTGTTTGTTGAACCTAGATATAAGTGTTACTATAATCCAGGAAAAGTGAAAGTGAAGTGGAAGGGGATAATACTTGGCTCAATGAGGATTGGCAAAAAATATTTAAACATTTTCAATGGTAGAAAATGGCATAAATGATATCAAACTTATGCTTCAATTTCACATGCACCAATAATTTAAAATTAAAGAAAGTACACTAAATCACCAAAACATGAATATACAATCATTACCAATGTTGTCAGTTGATCAGAAGAGTTTGTCAGTTGTTTATTCCGTTTAGCTTGTTGATTTGAAGTTTCAGCAGCAAGTAGGTTCTCACAATAAAGAGGAAGGGGAGTGACAAATGCACTGTTTCCTGAAAAAGGTTCAATCGAATTAATAAATAATGTCAATTAAATTTTCAATACAACTCATTTAGCAAACTCAATACTAAAATAGGCATAAATTATCTTACTATCCAAATTAAATGAAACATTTTTAAAAACACTTACCTGAACATAGTCCCAACAGTCTGCGTCTTCTCAGGCTTACCATTGTTAATTACAATATACTAACCAAATTATCTGTACACAATGATAACAGTATTCAGTTCAATACAGAAAGAATTATCTATGCACAATGAGAACAGTATCGATTTTCTTTCACTTCAATACAGAGAGAAGAGTACTGCAGTACATTTAGCAGATTTTTAAGAGAATAAGTTAGAATTATAAACAAGAAAAAATGCCAAACTCAACTAGACATGGTGAAACTTATAATGGAAAAATATAATTATCATACATTGCTATGTGTAATGGCCAAAGGAATCTTGGAAGGACTACTGATATAACAAAAATAATGAGTGCCAGTATGCAATGTGTTGAAAGTCCCACATCGCCTACTTCATATCATTTGGTATGGTTTAAATACATGTTAGGCTACTCCACATATTGCCAATTGGTTTTATGTTGGAACCTTAACATGGTATCAGAGCCAAAGCCTAACATCTTTCCGGTTATTGTCATGGGCCAAAAGTTGCCCTTTAGTTGGGTCAAAAGTACCCTTTGCCTGGTCCGGCAGGCTTCGTTGGAGGGGGTGTGTTGAAAGTCCCACATCGCCTACCTCATATCATTTGGTATGGTTTAAATACATGTTAGGCTACTCCACATATTGCCAATTGGTTTTATGTTGGAACCTTAACACAATGCAATCAAAGTGATGATGCCTTCATGCTTAGACCATCTTGGTCAAACCCATTCAAAAACAAACCTATACAAATGCAGGCAAAACTTGATCATCACCATGCAATTTTAACCACCACTACCACCTTTATATGTAATCATACAAACCAGTAATCCACTTGCATCATCTCAAAAAGTACAATTAGCCCATCAAAACAGACCAACAACAGTAATAAAATAAACTGCAAAAAAAGAAACAAAGATTATAAAATAAAATTCATACAATTAAATACACACCACTATGATATAAATTGGAAGAAACAAAAAAAAAAAAACATATAAAACAATTCATCCACAAAAACATCTCCTTACGAACTCCAACATTTTCCGGCCGGGGCTGAAGTCAACCCCATCAAGATGCCACCTTTTCCACTGAATAACCCAAATGACCAACACAGAACAAACCAAACCACACATACAGACAAAAATTTCAGAAAAACCCAGAACGTCAAAACAAAAAAGTCCAAATTTTTAAGTCTTCCAAAACAATGACCCATCAACAAAGCCAAGAGAAGAAACCATTGTTGTTACCTGACAATAAAAACAAATCAGTCTGAACCCATTTTGGAAGAAGGTGGTGAGAGTATACCAAATTGCTATAGATACATCTACCATCTAACACCTTTTGATGTTTGGTGTATGTTTCTTCCACGACCTCTAGTGTGTCGTGTCTTATGTGAAGGAAAGGTGGTGGAGTGATTGCTTGAAGTGAGAGAAAGTTGTGTGTGAGAGAAAGAGAGAAGATGGTATGCTATTTGTGTTATTATTGTTTGGTTTGGTCCAAATTTTGAATGCCTACTGTACCCTTTAAAGAGACCAGTAAATAGCAATCAGGTTGTTAGGTGAAGAAGAAACAAGAATTATATTCACCTCTTAAACATCTCAGTGAATTTTTCTTTTTCTTTAAAATTACGAGTTCTAATACTGTAGTTTCCTAAAACTTTTACATAAACTTAGTTTTTTGATGACTATTTCTTAACTATAATTTTTTAATATTATTTTTTATATATAATCTAACTTCTATCTATCATTTTTATTTTTATAATTTTTTTAAAAATACTTTATCTATCTACAAAACTAATTTCACATGAATAATCTCTATGTTAAATTATAAATTTTAAGACAGGATTATAAAATTAAATAAATAAATTTCGTATATTATCAATTAAAAAATAATTCATTTCAAACATAAAATTAAAGGAAATAGATCTTTCTCTACCATGTTCTGTCTTATTTATAACAAGAAAATTGAATCATAATATACAACATTGAATTAGCCATGAAAGTGTAACAAAATTTATTAAAATATAATATTTTAAATTCAATATAATATCTGGTGACGTTAAAAAAAATATTGATTGAGTTTGTTATAATTTTATGAAATATCATCTAAAATATTTTTTTTATAAAAAATAAATAATATTTGTAATTTAAAATAATATCCCTATTTGTAAGAATAATTTAGGAAATGGTTATGATTTTAAAGATTTAATACGACTTGAGTTAATGGAATAAAAAATCATAATATTTTATTCTTTTTATATTTTAAAATATTATTATAATTATCTTGTTGCTTGTTTTCATATTGTAAATTAAAATGAATATTTTTTATAAAAAATAATTTTTTTATAATATATATTTATATATTTACTTTATTATTTTAACAATGAATTTCATATATTATTTTTATAATATTTTTTTATTATCTCAATATAATATTATTATGTTTAATATAAATTATAATATATTTTAAAAAAAATTCAATAATTTAAAATAAAATTATATTATAATTTCAATTATTTATTTATAATTATAAAATATAATAATTATATATTTATATATACTATGTATTTCAATATATTTATTTATTTTAAATTTTAATGATAATATGATTTATACATTAAAAGCATTTATTTCATATGAATTTTAATTACATAAAAATGTTCTATCATGTCATTTTTGTAAATTCATAAAACAATTTCAGTATTTTTGCACCAGTTCATAGCAAATTTACGAGGAAATAAAGTATTTAAACTAGAATATTATTTGTTTAAATATTTCAAATTTAGGAAGGTTTATTGATGTGAAATAAAAATAAAAAATAAAAACTAACGAGTGACGTGAAACAAAAGAAATTATTATTCAAACATAAAATCAATATTTAAATTAAATAAAAATTTTACAATTTTGATAACAATAATTTGCAACTAATAATTTACACTATTTATAAGATAAAATTACAATATTGTTTATAATAATATATTTGTAATTATTATTTAATTCCAATATTGTTTATAATAACATATTTATAATTATTATTTAATTAAATTAAATAAATCATGTTATCTCCTAAAAATTGTATTGTTTATGGTGAAAAATTGATAAATGAATAAAAACTCAAATTCTTTATTTCATTTTGTATTTTTTTCTTTTTAAACTGAAAAGATCAAAATAACTTGTATTAATGAAAGCTCGCGTGTATCACATAAAAAAATATAAAATTTGATTAATATAATTTCAAAATTCATATTAAACAGTTACCAAAATATAAAAATAAATCATAATCACTTAAGAGAGAAATAATTACAAAATTGAATCGATAAACATTGTTCGAGTAAAATAAAAAGGAAATATGTAAGAAAAAAATTAAAAAATAAAAAAGAAATATGTAAGAAAAAAAGGTTATCTTATAATAAGATATATAGATTATGAAAATAAAAACTGAATTAAAATAACGTTTTGAACCATGGACAATATTTTTTCGGTTTTATGAATAGGATATTGTTAATTAAATAATTAATTAATTAACCCACTTTATTTATTAATATATTTATTTAATTTAATTTTTTTCTTAGTCTAATCATATTTTTTATATTATTATTTTTTAAACATATAAATCATAATAAATTTTTTAAATTATATATATTTATAGATTGTTTTAAGTTTGTACTTTTAAATTTAAATTTAGTGAAATGATATTATTTTCTCCATATTTAAAATAAATTGCCTATTGTAAAATATTTGAATTATAAATATTGATAGTTATGATAAACAAATTTTTTATTTTATTTTAAGATGAATATTAATGTATACTTATGGAATTGAATTCATCAACCTTTTCCATCATCCATTTATAAACTAAATATTAGACATCATACACTACATCTACATGACATATATTTCACTTTATTTTTTTTAAAACATATATACGTTGATATTATAAAAAAAAAGATGCATATAAAAAGTGATTATTTATTCATTTATTTGATATTATAAATAAAAGATGCGAACACTGTCCTAATACACTTATTTCCACTAATTTTTCACTAAGAACTCCCGAAAAGGAAAAACTATTTAAATACTAATAATTTTCAAAAATTATAAAATTTATATTAGAAACTTTGATGAGTAGGAAAACACATTATTAGTTATTACAATATTTGTAGAAGTGGGAATACTTACTCTAAATTTAAAAAACTTTTTATTCTAAAGTTAAAGCTAAAGATTTGTTTAAAGAGAGTTATTATTTTTTGTACATAAGTTTATGTAGAGCTTGAGCTAGAGTGATTTCAGTATCTATGTTCTTAATTGTTACAAAAATAGAAAATGATTCAAATATATTATAAATAAATTGGCAAATCAGATTTGAATTATTTGTATGAGTAAAGAGAGCTATGAATTTTTTCTCTGCATATGTAGTTCTTAATTGTTGCAAAATAGAAAATGATTTTGAATAAATTTCGAAAAATTGGCAAATACACCTCTTCTTACTTTTGAAAGATTCTTCAAAAGAAAATTTATGACAAAAGCAACTAGAATCAATGCTAGTGTTTTTGAAACATCCAATCATAACGCCAAAGTTAGTTTAATAAGTATAAATAAACAAAATAAGAAAAAGTTACCCTTGGTTGAATAAGAACAAGTATAAATAAATAGAACAGAAGTATAAAATCATAACTTCCTCATTCACATCTTTACCCTTTGGTTGAATAACATGGAATAGAAAAATTTACACAACTCGTGAGTTTCTCTCTTCAAAGAATGCATAGAAGATGAAGTTCAAAAAAATAAATTGTTCAGTTGCAGCCTCTTTTGATTTTGAAAATAGAAATTGGAAAGCATTGAATCTTAACCCCTGGTTAGGGTTGCAGCCTGGTAAAGTGAAAGTGATGTATATAGATTTGAAATTTAATAACTGTTGTAATTTAACTTAATTATAAATTAATTTGTAAATATCAATAACTTTGCATAACATTTACATTTTCTATTTGTAATGATCAACACGATCTAAAACAAGACCTGAATTAGAGTAATTGTTAGTTAATGCAGTTAGCGTGGTTAATAGAAAACTCCTGCAGTTAAAATAGAGACTCAACCTAAAAGATCACATAACATAGACACTTGAATAAAATTCTTCTACAGTTCAACATATTTCCAAACACGCTATTAGATATAGAACTGAGAAAAGGCCTAACACACACACAAAAAAAAAAAAAAAAAAGATAAATCACCTTAAGGCAGAAGGAATTACTGTGATATGCTTCAGAGGGTGCGTGATGTCTGTGCCCCCTGCATGCTGCACAAACTCTGCAGGAGAAAATGTGCTTCCATGGCAGACACAAACAATGCTAACCTCAGATTTGTTATATCTGTATAGGAACCCATTAACAATTTTCCCATTTTTCCCTTTTGTGGACACGTATGGCATTTCAGGGAGTGAAGTGGTGAGACAGAGAGGCTTTGGGGGTTTTGCCTTCTCACCTTTGGTCTCCACCAAGGGGCTTGGCTTTTCTTTGCACAGAGGCTTCTCAGCTGGCATTGTTGGAAGTGCATTGTGGCTTGTGGGAGGTGGTCCTTGATTGAGTTTCATATGCTCAGGTGAAGTGGGGTTTGGTTTTGATTGAGATTCCTTTGCAATGTGCTTTCTCTCTTGAAAGTTGTTGCCTTGTTTGGGTTTCATGGGGTGAGATGAGGCAGAACCACTTTCTTCAGGTTGGATTGCTATGCTTTTTTCCTTGGAACTTGTCAAATGGGGTGGTTCTGCCAAAGAATGAACTGAATGACTGTGGCTATCAGTGCTTCCCCCATCTGTTAAAACATGTGTGCAATAATTGTTAAAATAGATACATAAGGAAGATGATAATCAAGATTAAGTAGCAAATTTACATGAACACAAAAATTTTACTAAAATACATTCACAATACTACAGTTTTTTTTACTTATCATTTATTACCATGCAAATGATTTAAGCCCATCATTTGTATTGTCCAAGTTATAGTTGAAAGCAACACGGTTGTTTATGCAAACTCAAACCTATTCAAATTTAAATAATGTAATCTTTTACATTAAAAACAAACCAAAATGTTCGCTGAATACCAAACTGCAGATTTATTGAACACCAGCTGAAAAACAAAGACATTAAAAAAAAAAAATTAGGGCTTTAATAAAAATGAAACATCGAAGTATGAAAGATTTGAAAGTAGGACAATGATTAATGGGTATCATGCTTGTTCAACTTTCACATGCATGTATTCAAAAGTTTAAAGACACGATGAAGAAACCAAGACACAAGAATAGTGATCACATTATAATAAAAATTCCTTTTTTTATGACATTTACTTTTTCGGATTATTAAAACAAATGGCAACTTTGTCTCTTCAAATAAATTAATTCACTGAGTCAACTTCAGTTAATAGGAGTTGAATATAACTTTTAAGATCAAAGCGAAAAATAAAAAAATAAAAAAATCAAGTAGCAGTTTGAATGAGTACTAGTTCTACTTCGGAAATGTAACATTGTGCCATATCCAAAGATTCGGATAAGATCGATCTGCATTTATCTTAAAGCTGCATGAGACCGGGATTCACGACCCTCAGATATAAAATTTAAATGGGGATAAGGTTGATCTGCATTTGTTTTTTTTTAGTAAATCATTTTCAAAATTCAAATTCACAGTTTAAAATTGAAAGATGATTCGATTTAATGTGCATGCAACCCCAACCCCACATACCAAAAAAATGGAACTCCATAATACTGCAACACATTTTCTTTTCTTGATTATGATCGACATTGACAGCATCATTTGCAAACAACCATTACTTTCAAACTGGAATTAGTCTTTTTTTTATCATTACAGGTCCATGCATGCTGTTTGCATTCACATCAAGGGTTATAATAAAAAGCAGAAGTTCAAACAAAGAATAACATTGAATGTAAGAAGAACAGAAAAACTGAAAAATTAAAAACAATCATTACCTTCACGAGAAGAGCTTTGGTAATCCGAAACCGCAGAAGAACTGCACCTAGAAGACCCATTAGACTTCGTTACCATCTTATCACAGCAGTTAACACCGTCAACGCCACCTGCATTCTTCTGGCTTCCGAACCAGCAGGGTACCGGAAAGCCGTTATTCGACGGGAAGTACTGCGCCGTCGGAAACTGGTGCATGCGAAACGGTTCCGCCGTTCCCCACGGGCCAGAGGCACTAACGCCGTTCCGGCATTCCGTTTTCTCCTTCTTAAAAGCCTGTTCCCACTCGGGTTCGGGTTCAGGTTGAGGTTCGGGTTCTCTGACGACGCGCTCCCTCTTCTGCTCTCGCTTCTTCTTCGCCTCCATCCTCCGCAACGCTTGAATCTCACGCTTGTGGTGCGGTTCGACGGCCACCCGCGTAAACGAATCCGATGCAAGCGTTTCGGGCTTGGAATCAGGTGCGGGGTTCTCCACCGTGTGCTTCCCGAAACTCCCTCCGATGGACAACGCCAAATCCAGCTCCACCTCTTCAACTTCAACCATCGCTTCGTAGAATCGTGAACATAACAACAACAACACACAGTGTTTATGATTTATTCTATTGAGAAAGAAAAAACGGAGAATTAATTAATTTTATTAAAGAGGAACGGAGGGACACGTGGCAGAAGCGGAGAAGGCGGGGATGGCGGTTAGCGACACGTAATGGGAGCGTTAACGAAGGGTGCACCGCTAAATCCTTTGTTATCGAGGAACGGAGAAAGAGAATATGTTTATAGAAGGTTCGGAGGGTGCCACGTGGCGAACGGTGAGGGGAGGGGAGGAGGGACACGTGGCGGAGAGTGAGGGAGCGCGAATCTCTAGTTTTGCATCGCTTGAATCTCGAGGCACGCAAGAGCGTGGTGCCGCTTGGTGAGGAAACGACACGTGGCAGGGGAACGTGATTCCGGGGTAGGGTGTTGGATTTTGCGAGGGCGAAACGTGGCGCGTGGTTAAGTGAGGCGTGAAAAGGTGATGGTGACGTTTCGAGAATCGGAGGGTGATTGGGGTGTAATTGCGGGGGAACTCGTTTAAGGAAAGTGACACGTCGACGTTTCGCGAGGGAATTTTTCACGTACATGACATGCCATGAATCATTCTAAGCTCCACGTGACTACGTTACCGTTGTTTTCCTCGTTCCGTTTTTATTTTTAAACTTCACGAAAAAAAAGTTATCTTGAAGAAATAAAAAATAAAATCTTTTGGAAAACCTAATGGGTTGTTGAGAAACGTGACGCCGCGGAGAGTGTTGGGAATATGGGACCAGCAGAGAGAAAGAGAGAGAGGTGATTTGGAAAAGCAGGGAAAAAAACAAACGAATGAAGCCAAAAAGAAAGAAAGTAGTGCGTGGCATGGAGGGTGTGCATGAAGACTACGTGGTTGAAGGTGGCAGATACGCGACCACGACGTGGCTGTGACACTCTGCCAGAATTTTTCTAGCTGTCGTTACTTCCACCTTGTGGACTTCCGTTTTTATCAACTTGTCAATACATAAAAAGAAAAACTAAATTCAAGACTGAGTTTTTTTCTTAAAGAATAAACAGAAGCACCACACATCATCAAAATTGATTAGATACAAGGATTAAGAATAAAACATTTACTGAAAATAAGGTTCAGATGATCTTCAGATTGATGAATCACATTTCCAACGTTGGATGATCAACATGGTTGCTTTGTAAATTATATAAGAGTGCCTTTTTCTTGTGAAGAAAATGAATAATTGTTGATAAAGAAAATGGAGGAAGAGTCTAAGTGTAAGATAACTAGCCACAAATAAAGTTAATAAATCCTTAACTGAATGGAAAAAGAAAAAAATCATCCCCAAATTATCCAACTATCATGATCCTTAAACAGGCATTTTCCTCAAAAGTTGTCCCTGCATGAAGCTGAAAAAATAAAAATAATGATATAAGAATTGATACATCATTCATGGTCAAAAAGTGGGAAGACACGTTGGAAACATAAGAATAAAGAATAAAGGTTTGTGATATGATGAGAGAGGGTGGCTTAGTTGAGCTGTTATATGAAGACAGTTAGAAAAAAAGTGTTTTTTTTTTTCTTTTACAAATGTGATTTGGTTGAAAAGTTCAAACATAATTGACGTACCTTTTGATGTAATAGTAACAGAAGTCAGCCAAGATGAAGGATTGAACTATTTCTGCAACAAAAGCTGCCAAGAACCAGAAATAGCCACTTCCAGCCAAAAATAGAAATGCCCCTCGAGTGTCATAAATCTACAAAATATTAGACATTATACATGAACACAATGTGCTTCTAATTAAGACATGGCATATTAAATATCAAGGAAACCAAACCAAGTGAAAATTGGTCACACCTGAATTATCCAATGAGCCAATGCCATGAATCTTGAAACACCAAGAGCAAATACATAATATCCTGTGAATGTTTCAATCATCTAGAAACATACGAGAATTAGAACATATAAAACTAACAAAAAAACTTGAACAGAGCCTAGAGAAGCAACCTTCGCATTCTGCATGAAACGAAGCTGAGGGAGAACAGAAACAGCTTCCAGATAAATGCTGAATGCGATAGCAACTCGAGTAATACTCCACTGAGTTGAAAAAGGGTGGACTAGTACTGCAAGGATTGCAGAAGGCACCACCTAGCACACACAATTAGCAGATGTTATTGCTACATTTGTTTTGGTCTATATGCACATCCATTGCCAAATTAAAATCATTGTGCCACCATAGACCGAGTAGATTTGGACAAAATCAACACAGAAGGCTAAAGAAGTGATCATATTCATTACCCTTTTGGCTTGTTTGGAGAGAAAACAGGAAACAGAACAAATGACCAAATATTTCACAAAAACATATAGATCCGAACAGGAACTCTACATGGGAGTTTAATCTATTTTGTGCAGCTATAGTCTCTCCCTACTTTATGCTATGGTTGAATAAGTGTATATAATGGTGTGTATTTTATTTAATGCATGTTTTAAGTGATTTCTAATTTGTTGATTAGTAGTTTGAGGGTGGGTCTGATTTGCCAAAATGTAAAGAACAATACAACACAACTCACAAATATTTGTTACCAGTTTGATTTTTAAAATAGTCATGGAATAACACAAAATAGATGATGAAAGACAGAACAAAATTATTGAAATGTTATAACTAACTTAACTAGAGAGCATCTTTTTGTTCTGTATACACAAAATGAGTAAAAAGTATTCACCCCATATCCTCTTTTGATTTACACACACGTTTTCCACCTCTTTTTTTCCAATATCGTTCTAAATATGTATAGCAATTTATCTTTAAGAAAAAGTATACTACAAAAAATTTGACATTTATTTACTTAATAATACAGTCAATTCTTCACCAAACAGACAAAACGTTATCTAATAATGCAGACATTTATCTTATGCTATTTCTTCTTGTACTATATTTTAACTTTGTATCGAACACTCCCTATTTGTGTTAAGCTAACTTGTCTTACAAAGTACATGAAACCCGTTTTGAGGCTTTGAAATCTAATTTTCCATCATTTACAAAAATAAAAGTTAGAAATTCTAACTCTAAAGTAAATGCAACACATACCATATATATTAGTTCAAAGAAAAAAAGCAAGGATCAAATGCTCTAAGTCAATACACCAGGGCGAACAGTTAAGTTTATTTACCACAAAGTATAGTTTCATATTGTCAAGCTCCTTGATATAGGATGCCTTCAACTTGAATCTTATCATCCATATGACCACCAATGTTAAACAAAGAGATATGAAATCTAGAGCAGATTGGAGGCTATATAGAAAGTCTTTGCTACTAACTAATCTTGCTGCTAGGAATAAAGCTGTGAGCTCTTGGGTAATAAGTGATAAACCTGAAAATTGAATTAGAATTAGAACTTGCTTCAATAGAATCATATCAATAAACCAAAAAAGAAGAAGTATTTGATTGGATATTGTTTTAACACCTATCCCTTTCTTTTTTTCAATCAAGAAAAGATTGTGCTTGTTGTATATCTATAACAATGACACTTATATATTGGTTTAGTTCATCTCTCGACCCATTTGAATTAGTAGCTTCAATACTACCACGGCAACATGTTTTTACGTACAGATTATAAAACCTCCTAATAATTGAAGGAAACCTGAAGAGGATGGTTGGATAAAAATGATATGAAGAAAACTTATGAATAAATTATAATTTTTCATATCTTCACAATACCAATCCTTCTACTTCAAATCACAAACACATTCACAAAACAAATCCCCTTTCTTAATTTAAATTACAAAAAATCCACATTTTTCATATTTTTGAATACGATAGGAACTTTTCTTTTCAGTACTTCATAAAAACCAGTCTGCACTTTCTTTTATTGCAAAAAAGTTTAATTCCAAATGTAGTCTTTTTCATGTTGAATTAACCCTTTCATATAACGAAAGGGAATCCTGTTAATGCTGATTTTGAATTAGGTAATCTAAAGTTTAAAATCTTTATTTCGAATTGATCTTTCTGAAATGAAAAGAAACAGAGAACATACAAGAAAAGGTCAAATGATAGTACGATTTGTTTCGAACAATGAATAGTGAAAATTAAGCACTAGGACAATTTGTAGATATACTAATCAATGATAAGAAGGGAGTTTACCAGAGCAGGTTTTCAGGGCGAAAAGCTTATATGTGAGGGCAAGTATCCCCACAGAGTGGATTACTTCAGAGACTAAGAAGAAATGGTAGCGTCTTCTAATGGTGAGTTTTAAGACCACCAAAACAATTACAGCAAGCAACACCCCCAAAAAGATCATCACTTTCATTGGCAGCTTCCTCAACCTTTCAAACAAAACATTCGCTGGAGAATTGCCACTCTTTGCCCCCATTTGTTGTGTATAGCAAAAATTCACTAATCAAAATGTGGGTTTGGCCTAATAATTTGTTTTAACACCAATTTGCTATAGTAGTTTAAAAGATCATAGAAGGATTTTAGCAGATAAAATAGAGATGTTTTTGAGGAGACACTAAGCAAGAGAGAATGCAATGGATGGTGTGGTGATGTGACAATAAATTTCTCTCCTTGAAATTGGATGATGACACTGAGACAGTTAAGGAAAGGTCTCATGAGTCAAAAGGGATGATCCCAACAATGGTGTTATTTTGACAGAAAATATTTTATTTTCCATTTTTAAAACAAAGAAAAACATTCTCAGTCAAATGTCTGAAAGTTGAATCAATTGACTTTTTTTAAGTCTATTTATTTTAATGTGGTAAATCAATATTTTAATTTTATTATCGATAATAGATATAATGAGTTAAAACAACTATTTAAGAATAAAATAAATTATAAAAGAATCTGATTCATTCAATTAATTTTAAAAAATATATATTTATTTATAACATCGAATTATTATATTTTTATTATATTAGAAACTCTTTCTCTTTCTATTTTTTTTGGCATAATTCGACTTTATTATTTCACTTTCTTTTTCTCTCTCTTCAATTATTTATTTCTTTATAAAGGCCACAATTAATGAAATTTTGTTTTTAACGATAAGAAACTGATGAGTTATTAATTCTTCACATTTATGTTTAAAAAAGATAAATTTAATAGAAATATATAACATTAATTGAATTTAATTATAATACAATGATAATATTTTTTAGTAGCGCTATAGATTGAAAGCAAAATTAATACTCCTTCTACTTTTATTTAATTGTGAAAATTCTAAAAAAAATTATCATTTACAAATTTAATTAGTTATATATATATATATATATATATATATATATATATATATTGTGATATATAAAAATATAAGATAGAGAACTTTATTAATATTTCTTAAAAGTAAAAAAAAAACATATTTATGCATTTTTTATAAAATCTTAAATAACACTTAAAAGGGAGTAATTCAGATAAACATGATACTTAAAGTACTTTAAGATTGTGGTAAATTATGTGAAGAAAATTTCAGGAAAAAATAAATATAAATTGATAAAATAAGTTATTTCGAAATCAATTATAAATGAAATAATTAAATTGCAGATAATTTAGGAAATTAATATTAATGCTGTTGATATATAATGTTCGTTGAATAATAAAGAACTTGACTGATTAAATTTTCACCTACATTTTTTATTCACTACACTTAAACATAATTTTCTTAAAAATTGTCTAATTTTCTAGACTAATTAAATATTTAATTATATTCATAATTATAAGATAAGATTTTTATCATATAAAACCAATTTCCATAAAAATATCAAGCATTATAGGATGCTACAATAGATCTTATAAGAGACTCTTAACCTTTAAAAAAACAATTAATATTTAAATAAATTCGTTACATATTTTAATATTACTTGTAAGTAGAACTTTAATTATAATAACTTTTACTTTAATTCAAACTTCAAAAATGGTTTATTACATTAAGAAAATTATAATTAAAATTAAACTAAAATTAGATTTAGAAACACAACCAAATTTTCAGCAAAATTTAATTTAAAATCCAATAATAACATTGAAAGCAATATAACTCTTTATAGAGTAAATAAAGAAATAAAATCATATTCTAACAAATAACACAGAATACTTATGATTTCATTTGTCTAAAAATAAATAAATAAATCAAATTGAGTAATTGTTTAGAAAATGAAAACTTCAAAATATTTCATTTTGAACATTTTAATTTTCTTCTTTTATTTCAGAGAACTCAAATCGCTCAAATATATTTATATTTTAGTGTGAATTTTAGACACATTTTTCCTTAATTCACATGCCTTATGATTAAATTACTTTATATAAAAAAAACTTTAATTATTTTTTACTCCTTAATATGCTTTAGAATTTAAGATTAAATATTTAAAACTAATTTTAATCTCGTAAATTTAATGTTTAGAGTTAATATAATTAAAAAAAATCCAATTAGATGTAATTTGTTTCAATTGTCGATGAATCACATAACCTATTTTATATCATATGCGAAAACTCTTTTGATTAGCAATAATTACGCAACTTCAAGTGAAGTTAATCTCTAATCCAATAGACTAAATGAAATTCATGATGATTGGAAAGAAGAATTTATGTATAAATCATATAAAATAAATGCTGGCAAAAGAAAAGAAAGAGAAAGAGGTATGATTTCAAAGTTAAAAAATCACATGAAAAATACAAAAAGAAGGCATAAGTTAGGTTGAATTTCAAAGTTACTTAACTAAAAACTAAAAACTAAAAACTAAACTCTTACTCAAAAACATTGTACATCAATGAGCCATGATTTTCTTTTCTGATAGAATAAGTAACCATGATGCTTAAACTGGCATTTTCCTCAAAAGTTGCCCTTGCACGAAGCTGAAAACAAAAAACAGAAATATAAGGTAAAAAATTGTTGTGTTTCAACTTTTTTTTTTTCTTGAGGAAAGATAAAACAGTGTGATAATTATAAAAAAATAATTATCATGATTTATATATTTAAAAAATAATAAAAATTTAAGAGTGAAATATTTTTTTCTAATATATATATATATATATATATATATATATATATATATAATAGTTATCATTATAAAATAAAAATGTAACGACATTTCTAATAAAAATAACATGATGAAAAAAATAAATCAATGGTAAATGTCTTCTAATAATTAGAAATTATAAGATAAGACAAGTTAAACTTATCAAACTAACCTTTCATTCTCTTTCAAGAATAATAAGGTAAGTTGATATTTTTAGTCTGATTTATTAATATCATAGATTAGAGATGGATGAATTGACTAGTCGACCCACTTTTATATATATATATATATATATATATATAAATAATAATTATAATTAAAAATACTATTTTTTTCCTCATGAAATATATAATATATTATAATAGTATAATTAAATTATATATATTAATTAATTACGTTTAAATTATTTATTATAATTAGTTATCTTAATATATAAATATAATATTTTTTAATTTATCTAATAAAAATATCAAATAATAAATAGAAACTTAAAAATAATTCATATAATTAAATATATATTTAATAATTATATAAAAAAATCATATAAAAAATATTGATTGACTGATCTTCGTTAATTCTAGACTATAATGAGTCAGCATGTTTCGTCTAATTTTATCCAGATTAAAATAAAACACAACAAAACATGTTTTATCATCTATTAATAATTAACCTATTTCTAAAAAAAATAGATCACACTAATATTATAAATATATATAATAAGATGAAAAAAAGAAAGCACCAAACATTATATAAAAGAAAATATAAATTGTGAATTGTTAGAGAGAATGAGATTTACCTCTTCATGTAATAGTAACAAAAGTCAGCCAAGATGAAGGATTGAACCATCTCAGCCACAAAAGCTGCCAAGAACCAAAAATACCCACTCCCAGCCAGAAATAGATATGTCCCTCCAGTCTCATAGATCTATATAATATTCAAGGTGTGTTATTCATGTGCTTGAGAACAACACAATTCTCAGCTCTTAATAAATGATATTATTATGAAAATGTATTCTCAAATATACAATCCAAAAATGATATCACTATTATGAAATTAATGTTAAAGAAAGAAAAGGACAAAAATTTGAAACTTTTATGAAGGAAAGCAAACAGAGTGAAAACTGAACTCACCTGAATTATCCAATAAGCCAGAGCCATGAATCTTGAAACTCCCAGAGCGAATACATAGTACCCTGTAAATGTTTCAACCATCTACAAATATACCAGAGTTATTCAACTAAACCTTAAATTCTAAACTCAAAATATGATCCTATTTTCGTTCCAAGTCATTCAACTTTTCCATTTTTTATTCAATAGGAGATTTCAACTATCACTTAAATTCTTAACCGATACAACCCACAATCTAAATTAATAGAAGTGCTAGAACAAACTGTAAAGGACCAACCTTTGCGTTCTGCATAAAACGAAGTTGAGGAAGAACGGAAACAGCTTCCAAATACAAACTGAATGCCCAAACTATTCGAATTAAACGCCAATGGTGTGTATAAGGGTGGATTAGTATAGCAAGGATTGCAGAAGGGACCACCTACCACACAGTATAATAGATGTTACTGTTATTTATTTTGGTCTATATGCAAATCCATTGCCAAAATATGAAGTTTTATGCCACACCATAAGACTGATAACATCAAGACAATTCAACATAAAATTCTACAGAAGTTATCATCATCCTTTTGGTTTAATTTAAGAGAAAACAAGAAACATAATGATCGAATATTTCAGACAAACATATTTAAACTGTTTGCTTTAACTTATTTTAAAATAATGATAAAATATGTTCTAATTTTCTCAAGATTTGATTGATATTAGTTTAGTCTTTTTCTCAAGATGTTGTAAATTTTGTCCCTAATCAAGTAAGTCTAAATAAATAATGTAGGATTGGACTGAAATTGACATTACCATAGTGCAAACATTCAAAGCTTCAAATTATGCTCTAAATTAGCACAAAAGAGTGAACTGTTAAGTACAATTACCACAAAGTATAGTCGCGAATTGTCTAGCTCCTTGATATAGGATGATTTTAACCTGAATCTTATCATCCATATGACCACTAATGTTGAAAGAAGAGATATGAGATCTAGCACAGTATGTATGTTAGCTTCTGTCATGGTGCTACAACTCAATCTTGCTGCTACAAATATAGCTGTCAGCTCTTGAGTCTTGAGAGATAAACCTGAAAATGGAATTAGAAACTTGTTATATAGACTCTTATCAGAATTTATACAGATTTAAAACATTACAGGAAAAGGAAGCAAAATAAGACCTAATCTTTGTTTTCCATCAAAAAGAAATTATTATGATTCATGTATATTTGAAAACAGAATACTATCTATTGATTTTGTTTGCATAAAACAATGGATATTTTATGATGAATCTCTTTCATAACTTTTAAATAGTAGGGGTGGTTTTAAACAGTGGGGGTGTCCACTATAATTAAGGCATGGACTTGGTTTTGGTAGTGTCCATATTCTATAATCAAATGTGACATCTATTTTTAGGTCAGGATCAAACTACATTTTTTATTAGTTCGGATTAAACTAATATTAATATTTTGGAATTAATAGTTTCAAAATTTTTTAAAAATTATAATATTTTTACTGGGCATTAAAAATGAAGTCTATGAAATTATTAGACTGGGATAAAGTTAGGTGATTAGGTTAAACTAAATCAGTCCCTTTCTTAAGTTTATTTGTTAAGAAAATTCATTCAATTTGACTTTGTGTGAGCCAATCCAATTCATAATTTTCACATAAGGTTAGGTTAGTTAGGTGTGGAACTTGTGATATTCACATAAAATAAAATTATATTATGTCAGCTTTTCCACTTTTTATTTTATTTTATGTAAGTTTTTTTTTTTCTTTAAGGCTGCCACATTAAAAGTTATTAAATATTATTTATTAGAAGTTATATTTAAAAGTTTATATTTATTTGAAACGATGGAAAAAGAAAAAGAAGGATAGAGAAAAGATGGAAAAAACAAAATATCGCTTTTCCTCTTGCATTTAGAATCAGTGAGAAAAGTTTATTCTGAAACTTATACATTTATTTTTTATTATATATATATATATATATATTATTAAATTTTACTAAATTAAAATAAAAAAATATAATAAAAAACGTGGATAAAATTAAAATATAGAATCAACTAGACTTATGATATAGAAAAATATATCTTTAAAATTAGATTATTATCTTGATTTAAATTAAGGAGATCACTTGAATGTATTAAGTTTTATTAATATACGTTATATAAAGTTAGAATATTTTATGAGAAATGTCATTAAATAAAGTAAAATAATTAAAATTTTCATACAGTGTGTTTGGATTATAATTTGAAAGTCTTTAAACGGAAATTTAAACGTTACAAAAATATTAGAAAAGTTAATGTACGTTACTATGACCATAACTCTTTTATAAATGCATATTAATTGGTTCAACAAAATGCTTTCGTAAATAGTTCACAAACACACGACAATATAAATTTAAATTCTTGTTTTCTCCTTTAAAAAATAAATAAAATTGAAAGTCAATAAAAAAAACTAATAAATTGTGAAAAAAATGTTAACTTATTTTTTTAATTAATCGGATAATGGATCTGTTCAGAGTTACACTTCGGAATTTGTAAAGATTGTAATAATTTTTTTAATTAATTCATTTTAAACTATACAATATATATATATATATATATATATATATATATATATATTAATTTTTAAAATAATTACATTAAATGAATATTTGAGTTAAGGAATAAAAAAAGAAAATGAAGAAATGGTTACCACACTCATTAATGCATTCTTTGTAACTACCAAATATTATTTCAAAACTGCCAAAATCAATTTTGTTAATAAATTGTCTTTGGAAATTACAAAATTAGACAGTGTTATAAAAACTATTTAATGAATCTTTATTGATTTTATACTTTTTAATAAATTTTAATTAGTAAAAAATAAATTAAAAACTCTCCTTGAAGAAAAACTCAGGACTGCGCAGAGATATCTGGTCAAACAAATCAAATCGATATCACAGAGCCTCCAATCACCGATGAAGGAAGAGAATTTTTTATAACATTAAACCAATCCTTCATAAAACACATTCACAAACACAGAAAACAGAGAAAAACAAAATCAAACCCACCCGCTTCCGTCCCTAATTTTCCATTCTAAATTGAAGTTTTCAGATGTTCAAATATGAAAAATGTTGGTGTATGTATGATTTCGTGCTAAGAATTGACAATAGCAATTAAGCAGAATGAGGGAAAGGAAATGTACCAGAGCATGTCTTGAGGGCAAAAAGCTTGTAAATGAGGGCGATTATTCCAGCAACATGGATTGTTTCAGCGGCTATGAAGTAATAGTAGTTATTGGTGATAGTGAGCTTCAAGGCCACCAGAGCAGAAACAGCAAGCAATGCCCCAGAAAAGATCTTCACTTTCATTGGTAGCTTCCTCAACCTTTCAAACAAAACATTCACCGGGGAACTGTCCCTCTTTGTTCCCATTTGTGAATACCAAAATCTTCACCAAACACAATAAGGGTTTGCTCTGGTGAAATAACTTGTTCTGTCACACTAATTGGGTTGAGAAATTTTGGTGATGATGGAGGAGAAAGAGAAGTGAAGAGGGACAGAGAGAGGCTTTGAGGAGACACCAAGAGAGCATGCAGAGGATGGAGTGGTGTTATGTGGCAATGAATTTGATGTATTGAGTTGGGACCATTGGCAGCACTGAGTCAGTTTAAGGAAAGGTCCAAATTGGATGATGCCAATGTTGGTGATGTTTTGGTGATAAAAGGAATAAATATTATTTAATATGTCCATGTGATTGGTGCCAAACATGGCAATCTCATAATGTTTAATTAGGTTTTTCTTTTAATATATATTTTTTACTTCAATTTTATATTTTATTCCTAGAATATTTTATTTCTATTTGTGTCTCAAATATTTTGTTTTTATTAAATTTATATGCATTACTTTCATATAGATTATTGGTTTTAAATCTATATAAAATGTAGAAATTAAAATTAAGAAAAAAAATGTAGTGTGACTAAGAAATTTAAAACTAAGTAATAAAGTAAAATTTGTTTTGTAATGAATAAGGAAAAAACGAACAGAGGGTGGGTGATACAGGTAACAACTAAACTAATGAAATAAAAAAACTATGATTTGCTATTTTTTTTAAATATATTAATAAAAATAACTAAAGAGATTTTCTTAATCTTAAAATAAATAAAAAATTAAATTAATTTTATAAATACTATATTTTTAAAAAATATCTATCTAGTTTATATTGTTTATTTTCTTTTTTATAAATTTTCTTTTCTTTCCTCATTCATTCTTTAGTTTCTTTTCTTTATTAAGGTCTCTTGTTTTTTTTTCTCTATATCTTCTCTCTCTCTCAAACTTGTTCTTTCAACTAAAATTATTCTATTAAAGTTTAATAAAAATATGTCAAAATAATTTTTTTCAAAATTAATATCAAAACTAAAAAAATATTAACTAATTATTTAAAATTTATGATAATATATAATTTTATTTAATATGATAATAAATAATTTTATTTATGATGACATGAATAATTAATTTAAAATTATTTTATCATAATAAATCAATTATTTATCTAATTAAAAAATATTAAATATTTATGAGTTAAATATATTTTATTTAATTATTTAATTTAATTATAATTAAGTTAGGTTATAATGATGAGTTAAATTACATAATTTAAAAATATATTTATTAAAAAATTACTTTAAAATAAATATTTAATTTTTTTTAATTATAAGATAGCAATAATATTTGTAATCCCTTAAATTTATCGGATAATATTTTTTAAAATATAATATATTAAATTATAATATTTTTGATAATTAAAATATTTTTATTTTTTAGAAATAAAAAAATATATTTTATTAATTTTTAATATAACATTTTTAATTAGAACAATAAGATGAGGTGAGAGAAAAAATAAGATAAGAGAAAAAAAAGCATTAAATGAGGAAAAAAAGAATAATAAGAAGGAAATGAAAAAAATAAAATAAAAAATAACGAAAATGTTATTTTTATTATTAAATATATAATTTTAATGGGATAATTTTGTGTATAAAAAAATTTAATGGGATAAATAAACTTACGGAGATTTTATTCAAATATTTTTATTATAAAATAAATTATTTATAGAATTGATTCTAAAATTATATTATAAATTTAAAATATTATTATCTAGAAATATATATATATATATATATATATATATATAATATAATATGTTAAATTATATATTTTATTTATAAAAAAATTAATTTTGTGAGAAATATTTGGAATAGTATCTTACATGAACCTTCTAATAAAAGATATGTAGATTTGGTCTCCTCCAACCGAATATTCTTTATCTTCTTCTTACTTCCTCGGAGTTAGAAATATAGGTAAAAGAAGGTTATTTTATCAAATGAGTGTAATTTTTTAAAAAAATTTATCAAAATGGATAAATTTTTAAAAAATTTACGGCTTTGGATAAGTTGTGTTATCAAGTACGCTCTACGTGAAGAAGGCGTACTTTCTGATACGATTTAGTTTTTTTTTTTTAATGAAGAAGTCGTGTTAGGTAATACGACGTCTGTATAAATTTATAGAAACAGTACTATCTAGTAGAAATTCTAACTACCATCGTTTCATCAATTTGTAAGTCCATATTGGGCCTCACTCTTTTAAGGAGCACAAATGAGAAGTGTAGTATCACCCCAAAATGACAATGTTTGGCCCACAAAACTTCTAGCGCTTATTATGACTATTGGGCCTCACTCTAATTTCTCTCCACTCTCGTCTCACCTACCATCACTCTTCACTCTCTCATTTCACGCCAACTACTTACACCTAAATACTTTCTTCTTCATCTTTTGCCCAAATTGTGTTACAATCTTGCATATTTATGACTCACATAGACCAAACCATGTTTCCTTACTTCTTCTGTTTGTGTGTTTTTATTCAAATCTCGAAACTTTATTTCACGACCTTCTCAAATGAATCTTGTACGCTTTGCCTAAATCAATATTTTGCTTTGCTCCTACATTTGCCCAAAGGTTCCAATCTCACTTTTTTTTCCTTTGTCTTTTCCTCAATCTCGCAAATCTACACACCTCTAAGGTAAAAAATTTTCAAAATAACTATATCATATTTTTTTCATTAAATAATTTTTGTTTAAACTAATTATTTACACTAAATAATTATGTTTATAATTATAATTCATTATAATTTACATATTGTTACACTAGTACATACATATACATAAGGAGGAAATAACTAAATAAATAAAAACAACACAAGTCAACGTTTCTCTATGAGTTGTAAAATTGATTAGGTAACCTGGAGCTCAAGAGAATTTGTAATGGATTCATCTTGGGCAAGGTGATGCCCAACCCTTCTTCTAAATCAACAGGTTCATCCACAGGCACCTCCAAATCAAACCCTTGAAGCAAACGAGCAAGTGTCATGAGACTCACTTGTGTGGCAAAAGTGGAACCAGGGCAAGCTCTTCTCCCTGACCCAAAGGGCAAATACTCAAAATGGTGACCTTCATCAACTTCTCCATTCTCATTCATAAACCTCTCAGGTGAAAACTTCTCAGGCTCACACCAAACACTTGGATCTCTGTGAAGTTTCCACACGTTGGCAAACACACGTGTCCCTTTTGGTACATGATAGCCCTGAATCCTGCAATCTTCTCTAGCCTCGTGGGGTACCAACAGAGGCCCTGGAGGGTATAGCCTCAAAGTTTCCTTCATAATTGCTTGCAGATAAACGAGATTTTTTAGGTCATTTGCTTCCACCCTTCTCTCCCTACCCACATGATGATCAACCTCTTCTTGTGCTCGCTTCAAAGCGTGTGGATTCTTCATCAACATGGCTAGTATCCATGTCATTGTCGTCGATGTTGTGTCTGACCCTGCTAACATAATATTCTGAATATACAAGTTGACATGGTCAATAATAATAAAATAATTACTAGATATAAGAGAAAAATGCATCAGAGAAAAACAAAAACAAAAACAAAAACACAAGTATTTGCAAAATTTAGAACTGGAGATAAAATGTTAACCATAACAGTAGCTTTGATGATGGTATCACGGTTATGACCAGAGACAGGATCATCTTCAATAACAGAGAGCATGACATCAATGAAATCATGGTTTTCCCATGATTTGTTGGAGAGTGGATCACTCTTCTTGTGCTCTTCAACCCAACCTCCCACAAGGGTGTCCAAATCTTTTGCAATTCGTTTCATAGATTTCAGCACTTGCCCATGCAGACCAAACCATCCAAGAACTGGAATCAAATCCGAAGTCACAAACTCCCCAGATATATGCATGAACTCCTTTATGAGTTTCACAATACCATGTGCTTCAACATCATCCACATCTTCCAAATAACTGAAATACCTGTTCACCAACATGCCAATTTGTAGAACCTATTATTTCTCAGTTATTCTGAACTCATAACATAACAAGTATTTCCAAATATACCTTTTCCCAGCAATCATCTTTGTGATCATATTGAAGGTCAACCGTTCCAACCACTCACTGATTGTGACCTTAACGCCAGTTTTGCTTCCCAGATACATCCGAAGATCCTTCACCAAAGTATCAATCTCAGATTCATAAACATGCCTCAAGAATTCAAGGCGGCGAGCAGAGAGCAATTCAAGCATGGTGAGCTTTCTGATCTTGATCCAATATGTGCCATAAGGGGCAAATCCAAACCCTGCAAAATTGTAACCAAGGTGCACACCATGGCTTGACTTAGGGCGTGAGGCCAAGACTTTGTCGTTGGTGGTGAAACACTCTTTTATTGCCTCTCGGTTGCAAATCACAAGAGCAGGGTATGCCCCTAGACGGATTTGGAAGATGGAGCCGTATTTGTCAGCCAAAGCAGCAAAGCTCCTAGCAAGGGGTGTTTGAGCTCCTAGCAGGTGGAGGTGACCAATCAGAGGTAGGGCACCTGAGGGTTCTGGGGGTTGTTGACCCTTGCTTTTGTGACTACCTTTTTTCTTCCTCCATGTTTTGTAAAGAAGAACTATGGTTATTATGGCTACCACTACAAGTGTTGGTTGTGAAAGGAAATCCATGGCGTGGGATTTGAACTTGTGAAAGATTGAAGATAAGATTAGATGAGTCATGAGTGGCATGATTCTAAGAAGTGAAGCGTTCTGGTTTCAAGTCACTATTACATTTACAGTTGTAGATGTGACTTGAAACTAATGAGAGAGATGACGATGACGTGTGGTTATATTCAGAAAGACTTTTTGACTTCTGAAGCTGATTTTAATTTAACCGAAGGATTATGTGGCGACCATCATAGTAATTAAGGCCATGCCACTCAGGTTTTTTTTTTTTTTTTTTTTTTTTTTTTTTTTTTAACTTATACCATATTAAATAAATAATTAAAAAAATTAAAGAAATAAATTAAGTAAAAAATTAAAAATAATTTTATTTTTTAATCTTTATATATTTCCTCTCCTTTTTATACTATTTTGATAATATTTAATTATTTTCTAATTTTTAAAAAATATATTAAATAAAAAAGATTAAACATAATTTCTTATCTTTTCTCCCATTTCATATTCTATCATTTTTATTTTTAAAATTATTTTTCGTCTCTCCCACTTCGTATTCCATTCTTAAAATTAGTTTGATTAACAAAAAGATTTTTTTTCCTTATTGTTTATTATATTATTATTTGTTATTTAAATTTTTATAGAGGAATTTTTTTTATAAATTTTTATGATTTTATAATTAAAAAATAATAATAATTTTTTTTTCTAAATATGAAACATAAAAGAATAGATTCTTTAAAAATGATAAAAGAGATATTTGTATAGATAAAAATCAAACAAATTCAATATTTTCTCTTATTTCAAAACATGATTTTAATGATCTAATTATTCAATTAGAATAACTTTTTTTAAGATTCATAAAATTAAAACCAATAAATTTAATATTAATTATTTAGAGTGTGACCTAAGAAAACGCCTTCAAATACATGAATATCCTATAAGTCAAAGAGATAAAATTAGAAGAGCAACATGACATTGATGTTTCTAATTTTAATTCTACCTATATAATACGTCATGGTCGTTATCGACATAAAAAATATTGTATTACACTAAAACATAATTTCAGTTTTTATCACAGTGAATAAACAATTACAAAAATTAAATGAAAGGTTTAGTAAGAAAACCATGAAACTTTTAACTTTAAGCAATACTTTAATTCCAAATGATGTTTATAAAAATTTTAATTTTGATCATATATGCATACTTGTGAATAAAATTTATACCTTGTATTTTAGTGACAACAACTTATATATGTTGTGTGACGTCTTTTTTTTTTTTTTTCAATCATGATGTTAACTATATTTTAAGATATTACTAATTTATATTAAGTTTTGACAAAAGTAAGATATAAGATAAATGTTTATATATTTATATGTACGAAGATGTGAGCTTTACATGTTTACATTATTTTTATATCGAAACAATTATTAAAATTGACAAAAAAAAAATTCTTCTAACAAGTAGTTGAATGATACGTGTCTTCCATTTTGATATTTCCATCTATTTATATTGATATTTTAGTTGTAACATGCACAAAAAATAACAATAAGGAAGTGAAAACAATTATCATTTAAAATAATATCATCTTATAATTATATATAAAATATATTTTTCAACTTCTTCAACATATTTCATTTATTCCATTTATGAAGATTTAAATTAAATTTATAGTTACTAGTCACGATAAATGAGCTTAATTTTAATCCCTCTCAGTGATATTTACTCATTTCAATCTCTAAGGTCCAACCTCCATCTACAATAGCATTTTCATAAATAAATATTATTATTTAAAAACAATCAAATAAGAATAAATCAATAAATAGAATCAATGCATAACTGGAGATAAAGTAAAATAAACAAAGGACAAGTATGTAACTAGAGATAATTAAAATAGAACCAATATATAACTGGATATAAATAAAAAAACATAAAGTAGATCAGTAAGTAGTTGAAGATAAATAGATAAGTAACAAAATAAATAGAATGAAGTTAGAATATTCTACAACTATAATTAAAACAAAATAGATAAAATAATAATAGTCTTCTTTCCTACCTTAATAATTGGTGATAATGTATCAAAATTTTATTTTATATATTTTCTTTTTCTTTCTCCCTTTCTCCCTTTCTCTCTCTCCCTGTCCCTCTCTCTTTCTATTTCTATTTCTCTCTCTCTTTCTCCTTATTTTTTATCCTTAATTTTTTTTTTTATCTTTCTATGTAATCCTCCCCCTCTTATTTATAGCCATACATTTTCTCTTTTTTATTTTCTTTCCTTCATTTAAGGTTTTGGAATCTTATCTCTTTTTTTATTTTTTTATTATTTCCTATCATAATTAAAACTTATCTCTTAACACGAAGAGATAAAATTCTTATCTTCATCCATTTTTTATTAATTTATATATATATATATATATATATTTACTAAAAATTAATATATATATATATATATATATATATATATATATCTATAATTATAATTTAAACTATGATTATTATTTTAATAAATATATATTTTTTGTATAATAGTTTAACAATATATATATATATATATTATTTATTTATTTATTTTTAAATAAATGAGTTGTTTATTTTAAAATTATTTAAATTACTCAAAATATTATTTAATATATTGTATTTGAAAAAAATTGACATAATCAATTTTGAGATGTTACATGTTGCAATAAATTCTTCATCGAAAGAGGTAGAGAAGTGACAGTCATGATTGCTGTGAACATGTATATGCTGAAGAGACCGTCAAGACTTTATTTTATTACCTTCATCCTTTGTGGACTTAAGAGGTTAATTGTTAAATTCCCTATTTAGGGTTTAAGTAGTCATTGTCATTCTGTTGTGTTTTTTTTAGGGTTTCCTGTGTGGAAATTGTTCATCCCTTTGATTTGTTCAGGGAAGTGTTTTCATCATTTGACTTGTTCAGAGGAGGTGTTCATCCCTAGTGGGATTCTAGGGAGGTGTTCATCCTTAGTGGGATTCTAAGGAGGTGCGTTCATCATTTGATTTGTTCAGAGGAGTTGTTCATCCCTAGTGAGATTCTAGGGAGGTGTTCATCCTTAGTGGGTTTCTAAGGAGGTGATTATCTTTTGAATTAGTTTACTTTTTGCTGAGTTGATTGTAATTTGTGAACTAAATTTAAAAGATAGTGAATTGGGGTCACTTTTGTGTTAAGAGTTGACTGGGAACTGAATGTAGGATTGACTATACCCGAACCAGTATAAATCATTGTGTGCTCTTCTCTTTCCCTTATCTTTTTTTCACTGCATTACTCTCCTTACGCCCCCGTTATTTTTATCTCTATCTTGTTGATATTTTAGCTCTCTGATTATATTTGTTCCGCTTGATCATTGTTCAATTTGATAATTAAAATTGAATTAATAAATATTGGACATCTTTGTTAGAATCGCACAGCGGAATGTTTGCGTTTACGGACAAAAACCAAGAGGGGGGTGAATTAGTTTCTTAAACAAAAATTAGGGTTTTAAAATTTTTCCCAAATTTCATCGATTAAAATGCGTTGTAAAGTAAATAGATAAGGGAAAGAAGATTACACAGTTGATTTATACTGGTTCGGATCAAAAGACCCTATGTTCAGTTGCTAATCACTCAAAAAGAGGATTAACGTTGTCACTATAATCATAATTTACAACATATTACAAAATGAAAAGATAAGGAATAGAAAACACCTCTCTTGAGTCACACAAGAGATGAACACCTCCTTTGAATCCACAAAGGATGAAGAACAACTTTTCCTGGAGACAGCACAACACACAATCCACCAAGAAACCCACTTAGTGATTCTTATCGCTTCTAGCCCACACTAGGTTTTCAAAAACCCCTTTTTCTTCCCTATAGAAAGTTCTAGCAGTCACAACTCTTAACTTTTGTATGAAAAATGTTTGTTATTTTGTAGAGAGCCTTAGAGAATCTTAAGTAGAGAGAATAGGGTCTGAGAAATTGTAATTTTCGAAAACAGAAGAATTGGGAATATGGTTTTCTTAAATTGGTCCAATTTGAATTACAAAACTCATAACAGACGTAAATAATCGATTATCTTGAGTGATAATCGATTATTCCAGAGCCATTTTCGCAAAAGAACAAAACTGGACCAGGATAATCGATTATTTGGCCAAATAATCGATTATTTGCCTGTGATAATCGATTTTCCTGAGTGATAATCGATTATCACAATGAGCTATTCCTGAAAACAATTTTCTTACTGTAATAATCGATTATCCTGAGTGATAGTCGATTATCACAGTGTATTTTTGATAAAAATGAGTTTTTAGAGGTTTTAAAGGATCGTCTATGTGCTGACTATCTTGGACTCTAATATTACAAACTCAAAAACATAAAAATAGAGTTATTACATAAGATTACAAGTCTTCAAATCTCTAAGTCCTTTGTTCTTGAATCATCATCAAAATCTGCAAGCTTCATATTCTTGTATGGTTAACAATCTCCCCATTTTTTATGATGATCAAAATTTTCTTTAAAGCCCTCTGTAATAACCTGTTTTATCTGTCACAGCTAATAAAAACATTAAACATACTAGACAACATTAACATTATTAAACATAAGAGACTTTAAATAATTTCTCCCTCTATTTTGATTATGATAAAAAATGAAAGCTCCCCCTCAATAAGTGCATAAGATAAAAAAAATAGCTCCCCCTCAATCAAAGCTAAAATAAAGTTTTTATTCCATAAAGCAAATGAAGTACAAACAAGAAATATGTTAAAGAGATTAAAACTCCTCACTTTCATCACTATTAAACTGGGCGTCAAATCTGTCCTCTAAATTACATACTCTATCATCTATATCCGAAATACGTCGAATAATTTCTTGATGTCGTTCTTGAGAGATAAAGAAAAATTCCTGCATTCTTTGATTCATGTCGAACAACATATCTTCCATAGAAGGGAGGGATGTAGGATGAGCAGATGACGGTCTAACAGTATGAATATTTGCAACAGGCATGTCAACAATAGGCATGTCCTCATCATCAGAATCTTGAGCCACGTTGGCCATGTGAGGAGCATCATCTTTATGAACGTAAACTTCGTTTACGTTCACCATTTGTAGCTGAGTGAGCGTGCCATCCAACATTCTATTTGAATTTAGGGTCCAGGCCCATTGTTCTCCTTCAATATTTACGCCTTTGTATTCAAGAATTCTGGATATGAGGAGAGCGTAAGGAATCTTGAAGGTTGGGTGACGCTTCGCCTTGAGCATTGTTAATGTGACTAAGCTTGGCCAATCAATGGGCTCATTATTCATGATGGCATGAATAATGCGAAGGTCAGCAGAAGAACATTGGGCATGGTTGGTTGCCCTGGGACACATAATCCATACAAGAAGATGCAACAATAGGCATTCTTCTTTCTTCAAAGGCCCGACCAAAATTTGGCAGCCAATTTCCATAGAGGGGTTGCAGAGAAAAGAACGGTATGCCATAATGCGATTAAAATCTTCTAAGTCAGCAAGAAAATTTACAACATCCTCCCTTAAAGGAAAATGAGCAACATTTTCCCAAATATCATCATCAAGGATGATGGTCACACCCTTGACTCTAGAGGTAGCAATGTGATCCCTATATTTAAAGCGAGAGTAGAAGACCCTAACTAAATCTAGATAGTAAATACCTTGCATTTCTATGAAGGGAAGGACACCTTACTGCTCAAGTAGATTGGGGAAGTTGAATCCCCTATTGATGAATTGATCACCAATAATATATTTAGGAGTAATAATATCCCTTTCTTTCCAGAAAGTTAGGAATTCTTATCTTCCCTCGTCGTCGGATATCCACCCTTCAATGGAATTAGGGCGGGGATGAAAAGCAGGAGCATATCTTCTCCTTGTTGGGATCTTACTACGAGATGATGAAGCCATTTAGATTAAAAAGAGAGGAAGATGAGTAGGTTTTGAGAAGAAGAAGGCTTTAAGGAGACAAGAGAGCTTGAATGTGTGTAGAATGCTTTGATTCAAGGTTTGGAAGTGTGTGGATGTGAATTGGAGCCTTCCTATATATAGAGAAACATCATAATGGTCATAAACGACTAGTTGGAGGAGAATTGAAGCAAAAATTGTCGTTACAAACGGCTAGTTTAGCCATAACGTCGCAGGATAATCGATTATCACCCTTTGATAATTGATTATTTCTTCACACTACAAGAAAAATCACATTTAGCCACCGAAATTAGCGACCGATTTAGCGACCGATTTAATTTTGGTCGCAATTAGCAACCGATTTAGCGACCACTTTAATTCGGTCGCAATTAGCGACCGATTCAGCGACCACTTTAATTCGGTCGCAATTTGCGACCGATTTAGCGACCAAAATATGAATTGGTTTTCATTTTGTTATTTAGCGATCGAAATAGCGACCAATAGTTTGCGTCGCAAAATTTCTGATCGCTAAATCGTGGCTATTCCACACTAAAATAAAAAAATCATTTAGCGACTGATTTAGCGACCGAATTACAAATTGAAATAGTGACCGAATTATAATCGGTCGCTAATGAGAAAATAGCGATCGAATTTAAATCGATCGCTAACTAACATTATTTTTTTATGATATTTAAATTTATTTTTTTATAAATATACTTTAATTGTTTTAGTATATTTTTGACAATTTATTTTTTAAAAGTAATTTATTTTCTAAAAATAATTTAATTTTTAAAAGATACTTTAAAAATAAACTTTGGTCTCAATATTAACAAAATGAAGATTAACTTTAATTTTAAATTACTAAAATAAAAATATTATTAAAAATAAATCAAATTTATTAAAAATTTAAATTGTAATAAATTAAGACTAGAGTAATATTAACTATTCAATACATTGTTTAAGAAAAGTTTAATAATAAATATTCTTTAATTTATTTTTCAAATGAAAATTTCAATTGAAATTAAATTATATTTTAAAAATGTATATTAAAAAAATTAAACACATCAAATGATCACATTTTAATTCCTCATTAACTTAATTAATTAAGAAAATAAAATTTTAATCAAATAATTACAATTTTATTTTATAAAACTTTATTTTTAATCTAATCTTTAAATTTATTGCTTTATTATTATTAATTACTTAACCATGGTTATTTTCATATAATTGATATACAAAAAAATTATATCAATATACATTAGATAATCAATATACATTAGTTTAAGTATACTAATTAATATTTTTTCATTTTTAACATAATTAATAACAAAGATTAAAAATAAACTGCTAGAAAAGTTAAAAATTTAAAACTAATCTATTTTATAAATACTAAAAATAAAGCATATTTAAATAAATTAAAAATATATTTAAATTTATATTTGAAACTATATAATAGCGGTTCCACGTTAACCGCTATCTAAACTATATTTTAGATAGCGGTTAAGGTTTAACCGCTATCATATACAACCATTATGATCTAAGTACGTTTAAGCAGTTAAAAACAAAGTATTTTAACAAAAGCTTTCTTAAACAAGTTTTTAACTGATATAATTTCGAAATAACCGGTTGTTTTCATTAAAGAAAGTTTTGAAAACCTCTGTCAGTGTTTTAACTGATAAAGCTTCGAAATAACCGATTAAAAACACTTAAAATGTTAAGAGAAGTGTTTTTGCAGTATTTTAATCGATACAACTTGGTTTTAATCGATTAAAACCACTTAGAGTTCAGGATGATCGATCAGAATGCAATTATGACAGATCAGAATCAGATATGATCGATCAGAATTGAGTTATGACCGATCAGAGCTTTTTCAATCGATTAAAACACGTTTCAATCGATTAAAACAACTTAGAAAATTTCTACACAGCATTTTAATCGATTAAAACTTGTTTTTCTCAGTTAAAATCACTTGGAAAAACTCACAATGAAGTTTTGCAGTATTTCAATCGATTGAATCACGAAACAATCGATTAAAACAAATTAGAAGATTTTTTGTAAAGAGTTTTAATTGATATAAACGTTGTCGTATCAGTTAAAACAAATCTGTTAAAGAATCAAGAACGTTTTGATGGATTAAAAGAATTTTTAACAGATTAAAACTGCACTTTTAACAGATTAAAAGATTATTTTAACAGATTGATTAAACCAGCAATTTTGAAAATCTTCTATAAAAACAGTTTGGCTTGAACTTTTTAAACACACATTGAACATCAGTTTTTACACATCCTTGAGCAATCAATCAAGCAAACTTTATCACTCTTTTCATTATCTATTATAATTAGAAATGATTGATCATAATTGAGAAGATATAACAGCGGTTCCACGTTAACCGCTATCTAAAGTATATTTTAGATAGCGGTTAAGGGTTAACCGCTATTAGAAGTGCCCTTTAATAGCGGTTCCAGTGGAACCGCTATCATATACAACCAGATTTTTTGATTCTGATCGATTATATTTTCAAAATGATCGATCATATTTGATAATTTTTTCAAATAATTAATTATAATCGATTAGTTTTCTAAATTATTGATTAGAATTGATTAGTTTTTCAAATAATAGATTAGAATTGATTAATTTCTAAATATATACTAAAAAATTATAATTAAAAATATAAATTATTTAAGAATATTGACTATTGTAAAGATAAAGTAGAACATGGGAGGAGATGATGATGATAATATAATGATAGAACTTACAAAAATGTAGAATTGAGAAGTTTGAAACAAATAAAATTAAGAAAATAGAGATTTAATGACACTCTTAATAAATTTAAGATAATACTAGTTTTGATTTTTATGTTTAAATATTTATTTTAATTATTTAAAACAGAGAAACTATAATTTTAGTTTCTCAATACTCAATTTAAAGAATTAAATTTATTATTATTTAATCTTTTAATTTTAGTATTAAAAATTTAAATTATATTTTATTAAATTAAAATAATTACAATATATTTTTCTACTTTGAGAATGAACAATATAATTAAACTCAAAATTGAGAATATTATAATACATTTTAGAACTCTTTTGGATTAATTTTTTTCCTAATTTTTGATAAAGTTAATTTTAATATTTAAAAGTATTTAACATTTTGAATTCTGAAAGGTTTTCTCTAATAGCAAATTTAAAAACATAATATTCAAAAAAATAGTTAATGTAAGTTTTCATTATGATCTATAATAGCGGTTCCACGTTAACCGCTATCTAAAGTATATTTTAGATAGCGGTTAAGGGTTAACCACTATTAGAAGTGTCCTTTTAATAGCGGTTCCAGTGGAACCGCTATCATATACAACTAGATTTTTTGATTCTGATCGATTAGATTTTCAAAATGATCGATCATATTTGATAATTTTTTCAAATAATTAATTATAATCGATTAGTTTTCTAAATTATTGATTAGAATTGATTAGTTTTTCAAATAATAGATTAGAATTGATTAATTTCTAAATATATACTAAAAAATTATAATTAAAAATATAAATTATTTAAGAATATTGACTATTGTAAAGATAAAGTAGAACATGGGAGGAGATGAGGATGATAATATAATGATAGAACTTACAAAAATGTAGAATTGAGAAGTTTGAAACAAATAAAATTAAGAAAATAGAGATTTAATTACACTCTTAATAAATTTAAGATAATACTAGTTTTGATTTTTATGTTTAAATATTTATTTTAATTATTTAAAACAGAGAAACTATAATTTTAGTTTCTAAGTACTCAATTTAAAGAATTAAATTCATTATTATTTAATCTTTTAATTTTAGTATTAAAAATTGAAATTATATTTTATTAAATTAAAATAATTACAATAAATTTTTCTACTTTGAGAATGAACAATATAATAAAACTCAAAATTGAGAATATTATAATACATTTTTGAACTCTTTTGGATTAATTTTTTTTCCTAATTTTTGATAAAGTTAATTTTAATATTTAAAAGTATTTAACATTTTGAATTCTGAAAGGTTTTCTCTAATAGCAAATTTAAAAACATAATATTCAAAAAATTAGTTAATGTAAGTTGTCATTATGATCGATCATAATTTGAAATGATCGATCATAATTGAGAGGCTATAATAGCGGTTCCACTTTAACCGCTATCTAAAGTGTATGTTAGATAGCGGTTAAGGTTTAACCGTATCACATACAACCATATTTTAAGATTGTGAAGTCTCGGGTTGTATTTCGCTTGAGCGACACTATACTCGCTCGAGCGACATCCGATTCAAACATGTGAGGTCTCCCATGTTACATTATCCGGCTAACTTTGATCGACGTTTACGCAGGTCAACATTCGCTCAAGCGAAAATAACATCGCTCGAGCGACGCGACCTGCACAATATTGGCATTCTCGGGTTGTATTTCGCTTGAGCGACACTAGTATCGCTCGAGCGAAGCCACCTGCACAAAATTGGCATTCTCGGGTTGTTTTTCGCTTGAGCGACACGATCTCGCTCGAGCGAGATCCACATTTTTTGGTTATGATCGATTACATTTTCAAATGATCGATCATATTTGAAAATATATAATAGCAGTTAAGATTTAACCGCTATTAGACGTGCTATATAATAGCGGTTAAGATTTAACCGCTATTAGAAGTGCTATTATAATAGCGGTTAAGATTTAACCGCTATCATATACAACCACATTTTTGACTTTCCTATCTCGCGCCACTTATCCCCAAATAACCCTAACTCTCGCGCCTCACTCACCCATTCCTCTTAACCTTGGCCAGTATCTCCTCCTCACTCCCGGCGAGCCCTAGCCCCCTCACTGCTCCCCCCAAGTCAGCCCTCACCCTAATCCAACCTCCACCAAAGCTCCTCGTCAACCGCACGCCACCCTGTGAGCCACCGCTCCATCGCGAATCCCCGCGCTTCTCGTGAGCACTGCACCCCAACACCTGTTGTTTGGACCCCCAAACCTCAGTCATCACCACCGCCTCCCTGGCCACCATCGTGGCCATCCCTAAATCTCAACCTAACCTCCACCATCTAGGTCTTTCCACGCCTCGCTTGCCCCAATCGTGCCATTGAGTTCCCCGCGAACTAGAGGTGAGTCGGAGGGGTCGCGGGTCAAGGGCTTCGGTTCACATTTTGCTGCTATGTTCTATTTCTTTTATGCCTTTTTACTCGTGGATTGTTCTCCTTGGTTAAGGATGAATTGTGTGTGGGTCTGGTTTATTTTCGTATGAATTGTCAAACTGACTACCTCTATTGGTTGAATGGGGTTCCTGTTTGATTATCGGGTCTTATACTCGTTATTTCCATTTAGTTTTTTTCCCGAATATGTAGTTTTCATGTTGGTTGCGTAATTTACTAGACCTTACCATCCACAAAATGTTTGCCACTCGTTCTTATCTCGTATAGAACAGTTTATACACATCCAAAAGTGAAGGTATGAAGTATGTTCATTTTGTTAAGAAGATTATTGAATTTTAGGTAGATGTAGATACCGCCTTTTTTTCCTTACCTGTCTACTTAATACCCATGAACTTACCATTCTTGGTTTTTATAGTTTCTAATTCCATTTTGTTTTATATATGTATCTGGCAGAAGAGTGGTGGAGTTACTCTGAAAGAGGAGGATGTAGTTGTTTGTAACGTCAAAATTGATTTGACTAGTGGAAATCATAATCCTCTTGAAAGGTATTCAATGAAGAATAATCACGCTTGCTGAACATAGACATTTAGTTTGTTTTAACTTACTATAATGTTATCCTAATGCATTATTTTTCTCTCTTAACGTAGACATTTAGTTTGTTTTAACTTACTATAATGTTATCCTAATGCATTATTTTTCTCTCTTATGGTGCATGTTTCTGTGGCAGTATCCATTTTTTCAAGGTACATCGCCAAACCTACCTAACTATCTTTCATCAAGATATTTCTTTAATCTTCTTATATATTAATTGGTTTTGCCTGTGTCTATATTGTATTAGTGGATTATATCTTTTTTTTTGCACTATTAAACATCTTACCTTATGCAGTTTGACAGTTTCCTTGCTAATAAGTTTTAATTTAAACTGTTTTATATTACTTCTGTTGGGATACTGGGCTACAATTGTTCAAAATTATTGAAATATTTAAAGTGGTTTAGTTTGGCCCATTATTGGTGCTTAGTTTGGAATTAAATTATGCTAGTTGTATTGAGTTACCTAGTTTCAATAATGCATTCAGGATTATGAAAGCAATGAGAAATTTACAATACCCGATGACTGTGTAAGCCACTTGCTACATATATCTTACCAAGATATGATAGTTAAGGTGTACTCCAAAAAGGCTGAACTGGTTAGTTATCCTGTGCATGTTTAAACTTCTTTCCTTTACCCATTCAGGTTGGATTCACTAATATATTGCTTTGTGCAATCCTATAGGTGCAGACAATTTCAAAGGCTTTTGAAAATTTTCAATTGAAGACATATGGGATCAAAGCACAGGCACATTCAACACCACAAAAGAAGCGACGTAACAAATCAGTTTTATGAAGGGAAATGTATCACTACTATGATACTATTTTTTTTTTGTTCACCTTTATTGTGTCTCACCCTTTCTTGGTATATATGCATTTTCTACAATTGAAATATAGTCTTAAGTCCACAGAAAACAATATTGACACCCTCTTAAGATTGTGCTAGAGTTACCATATAAAAAAAGGCAATTATGTGTATAGCAATGTTTAAGTGTAACAATTTCATTTAGTAGTACTTGGCAATGAGAAATCTTTTCTGTCACTGTTAGTTGGCAGTTTCAATTTGCAAATGTTTCTCAAATCTTAAGTTTATGACAAATTGGTCCACATTTCATGGATGAGAATGCATCTTAACTACTAACTACTAAGCATTCATTATGTAACACAATTGTGTCCAATTGGAGAAAAAAAGTTGTCTAATGAACTTGATATAATTAAAAATGTAAATAAATAAAAATAATTAACTTTGTTATTAATTTAGCGACCGATTTAGCGATCAATTTTTGGTCGCTACAAATTTATTATAATATACAATTCAAATTTAGCGACCGATTTAGCGATCGATTTAAATTATTATTTAAATAATTCAATTAATATATTAGTGATCGATTATATCCGTCGCTATTATTTTTAACTTTGTCTCACATTTAGCGACCGATTTAGCGACCGATTTTAATTATTATTTAAATAATTATATTAATATATTAGCGATCGAATATATCGATCGCTATTTTTTAAAACATTACCACGGATTTAGCGACCGATTTATTATATTAATTTCGGTCGCTATTTTGGTCTTCAATGAATAAGTGACCAAATTATTTAGCGACCACTTTAGCGACCACCTCATCGGTCGCTATTTAGCGACCGAAATGTAAATCGGTCGCTAACACATTAGCGACTTGCCCTTTTGCGACCAACCATTTCGGTCGCTAACAGATTAGCGACCGATTTTAGGCCATTAGCGATCGATTTTTTCGGTCGCTAATACCATTTTTTCTTGTAGTGTCAAGTGCAGGGATAATCGATTACCAGGCTGGATAATCGATTATTCCAGTGGCAAATTACTAATTTTGGGCATTTTTGGTACAGATAATCGATTGTTACCCCAAATAATCGATTATTATAGAAAGATTTTGCATAATCCACTTATTTAAACTTCAATAATCGATTATTACCCAAGATAATCGATTATTCCAGAGAGATTAACAATTTTTCAATGTTTTAGACACAGGATAATCGATTATTTCACTATATAATCGATTATTATAGTACAAAATGCAAAGATTGATCAGTTAAACAAAGTTTAGGCTATTTCTAATATTCCTAAGTCTCTTTTATTGAAAACTCTATATGCTTTGCTAGTTAGTGAATAACCTAAGAAAATGGTCTCATCGGCTTTTGAGTCAAATTTTCCTAAGTTATCTTTTCCATTATTTAGAACAAAGCATTTACATCCAAATCGTTTTAAATGAGTAACATTAGGCTTCCTACCATTTAACAATTCAGAAGGAGTTAATTTTATGATTGACCTCATAAGCATTCTATTCAATACATAACATGTAGTACTTACAGCATCAACCCAAAAATATTTAGGAACATTTGATTCATTTAACATTGTTCTAGCAAGTTCCTCTAGTGACCTATTTTTCCTTTCTACTACACCATTTTGTTGGGGAGTTCTAGGTGCAGAAAAATTATGTAAAATTCCATTTTCTTCACAATAATTTTCAAAGGATTCATTTTGAAATTCTCTACCATGGTCACTCCTTAACACTTTAATTCTTAAGTCTTTCTCATTTTGAATTTGCTTGGCAAACTTCCTAAAGACCTTAAAAGTTTCACTTTTTAACGTTAAGAAAAATGTCCAAGTGTATCTAGAAAAATCATCAACAATTACAAGAGCATAGTAATTTCCACCAAAACTTTTTATCCTAGATGGACCAAATAAATCTAAATGTAAAAGTTCTAAAGGTTTTGATGTGGAAATAACATTCTTAGATTTAAAGGATGATTTCACTTGTTTACCTTTTTGACATGCATCACATAATCTATCTTTTTCAAATTTTAACTTAGGTAAACCAACAACTAAGTCCTTTGATATTTGTTTGTTTAATTGATGCATGTTTATATGAGCCGCTCTCTTATGCCATAACCATGGATTTTCTTCCTTAGCAACTAAGCATGTTATACTAGTGTTAGATACACAATCCAAATCAATCAAATAGATATTATTATGCCTAATGCCTTTTAATGCTATATTTTTGGAATCCTTTAAATGAATGGTGCAAAACTTACTTTCAAAAATTACCTTGAATCCTTTATCACAAAGTTGACTTATACTTAGGAGATTATGCTTTAGCCCATTAACAAGAAGCACATCCTTTATCTTTAAAGTATTTGCACCACTAATGTTTCCAGTTCCAAGGATTCTTCCTTTGTTTTTGTCCCCATAGGTTACATATCCTTGTTCTTTAGCTTTGAAACTCACAAATTTCGTTTTGTCTCCGGTCATATGTCTTGAACATCCACTGTCAAGATACCACATAGACTTCTTGGATTTTCAAGTTTCCTACAAAACAAGAACATAATAATTTTAGGTCCCCATAAATTTTGGGTCCTTGGGGTTAGAGACAATCAAATCATTTCACTATAGGAACCCAAACATATTTTCCTTTAGGAACACCAAAATGCTTAACTTTACACCTATTTGAAGTATGACCATGTTTCATACAACAAAAGCATGCATTAGATGTAATCTTTGAAAATGATACATTTTTATTTTGTGAAGATTTAGATCCTTTTTCAACTCATACTATTCGATTTTTATTTTTAGGTTTTTTCAATGGAACATGATAGTTTTCTCTAGTTTGAACAATAACCTTATCCTTATAACTATCACTTAATTCTTTCTTAGCTTTATCAAGCAAGTGGTTAAATATATCAATATCATATTCATACTCTTTACATGATGCACATTCTATTTCTTTATTATCTTTTTCCTCTCAACATACAATTTTCGTTTTCAAGGATTCCACCTCTTTTTCTGATTTATTCAAACACTTTGTCACATATTTATATTCATTTTTCAAGTCCTTAAAAGCAGTAAATAATTCTTCATATGCATTTTGTAAAACATCATAATAATTTTCATTATCACTTGAGGAAGAGTCAGAATCACTAACCTCACAATCGGAAGAGATGTTGTCATTTTCCATCAAGCAAATATTTGCTTCAATTTTTGAATCGCTCGACTCCGAACTTGAGTCACTATCATCCTAAGCAATGTAGGTTTTCTTTTTGAAGAATTTCTTGCCTTTATGATCTTCATTTTTCTTGTTCGGACAATCGGATTTTACATGTCCTGTTTCACCACAACCGTAACATTTAAAATTTAAGGAAGTACTTTCTTTTACCTTTCCCTTACCTTTGAAGGGTTGCTTCCCTTTGGATTTCATAAACTTTGTAAATTTCTTGATCATGAGACTCAAATTTTCATCATCTTCATTTTCTGAGTCTTTTTCCTCCTTCTTGTTCTTGCAATGTTTCTCTTTTGGTGTTGGCCTTCTTCATTGGTTAACCTTCCAAGTTCAACTTCATGTTCTCTTAACTTTCCAAAGAGCGCCGCCATAGACATGGTAGCAAGATTTTGTGAGTTTGTGATGGCCGTCACCTTTGGTTGTCATTTCCTATCCAAAGATTTAAGAATTTTTACATTTAACTCATCAATATAAAAAATCTTACCTAACCCAGTGAGATGATTCACAATATGTGTGAAACTCTTTTGAACGTCAAAAATTGTTTCTCCTTGTTGCATCCAGAACATCTCATATTCTTGAATCAATGAATTCTTCCGTGCTCTTTTAACATCATCGGTACCTTCGTGGGTTACTCTTAACATTTCCCACATTTCTTGAGCACTCTTACAAACAAATATTCTGTAAAACTCATCAAGGGTTAAAGTAGATGAAATTATATTTCTAGCCCTAACATTATATTGGACTTTTCTATTTTCTTCAGCCGACCATCTAGAAAATGGTTTTGGTACCTCTTCTCCGTTTTCAGTAATTTTAGGAATAAAAGGACCTCTTAAAATTGCATCCCATACACCCCTATCAACAGACTCCAAAAATATTTGCATTCTAACTTTCCAAAAAGGATAATTTTGCCCCGTAAAAAGTAGATGTCTATTGATAGAAGCACCCTCGGCAAATGTTTGATTTTGTCCGGCTATTTTCGAAATTTGAATGATTATCAAAGCAAGCTCTGATACCACTTGTTAGAATTGCGCAGCAGAATGTTTGCGTTTACGAACAAAAACCAAGAGGGGGGGTGAATTGGTTTCTTAAACAAAAATTAGGGTTTTGAAATTTTCCCCAAATTTCACCGATTAAAATGCGTTGTAAAGTAAATAGATAAGATAAAGAAGATTACACAGTTGATTTATACTGGTTCGAATCAAAAGACCCTACGCCCAGTTGCTAATCACTCAAAAAGAGGATTAATGTTGTCACTATAATCACAGTTTATAACATATTACAAAATGAAAAGATAAGGAATAGAAAAACCTCTCTTGAGTCACACAAGAGATGAACACCTCCTTTGAATCCACAGAGGATGAAAAACAATTTTTCCTAGAGACGACATAACACACAATCCACCAAGAAACCCACTCAGTGATTCTTATCGCTTCTAGCCCACACTAGGTTTTCAAAAGCCCCTTTTTCTTCCCTACAGAAAGTTCTAGCAGTCACAACTCTTAACTTTTGTATGAAAAAGGTTTGTTATTTTGCAGAGAGCCTTAGAGAACCTTAAGTAGAGAGATTAAGGTCTGGAAAATTGTAATTTTCGAAAACAGAAGAATTAGGAATAGGATTTTCGTAAATTGGTCCAATTTGAATTTCAAAACTCATAACAGACGTAAATAATCGATTATCTTGAGTGATAATCGATTATTTCAGAGCCATTTTCGCAGAGGAACAAAACTGAACCAGGATAATCGATTATCTGGCCAAATAATCGATTATTTGCCTGTGATAATCGATTATCCTGAGTGATAATCAATTATCACAGTGAACTATTCCTGAAAACAATTTTCTTGCTATAATAATCTATTATCCTGGTGATAATCGATTATCACAGTGTATTTTTGATAAAAATGAGTTTTTAGAGGTTTTAAAGGATGATCTATGTGCTGGCTATCTTGGACTCTAATATTACAGACTCAAAAACATAAAAACAGAGTTATTACATAAGATTACAAGTCTTCAAATCTCTAAGTCCTTTATTCTTGAATCATCATCAAAATCTGCAAGCTTCGTATCCTTGTATGATTAACAATCTTAAAATAAATTTTTAATTTGACATTTATTTAATTTTGGCATCTATTCACCCCCCTCAAGATGTCATTTGTCTAACAAGTGGTATCAGAGATTGGTTAGATAAGATATTTCTAAACGATCTATCAAGATGTCTATGCAGAATCAGGTTTACAGGGGAGAAGCTTCAATAAACAAACTACCATTATTTGAAGGAGAAGACTATTAGTTTTGGAATGCGAGAATGGAAATATTTTTACAAAGATTACGGTGTTTGGGATGCTATACTCAACGGTCCCTATATTTCAATGAGAACAACGAAGTCTGAAGCTGTTCCAAAGATTTTTGGCCAATAGACGCCGGATGAAAACAAGCGTGCCCAATATGATGTAAGAGCCTGAAACGCTATTGTTTCTGTCCTAACTCGTAATGAATTTTTCAGGGTCTCACAATGCAAGACGGAAAAAAAAATATGGGACACTCTTGAAGTAACACATGAAGGAACAAATGAAGTAAAACAAGCACGTAAGAACACACTCATCGAGGAGTATGAATTGTTTCAAATGCAATAAAATGAAAGCATCACAGATTTCCAGACACGTTTTACACATATAGTAAATCATTTGAAAGCATTAGGAAAGAGTTTTGACAATGAGATGTTGAACATAAAGATCTTGAAATCCTTAGACAGGAATTGACAACCAAAGATCACAACTATTACGGAATCAAAAGATCTCACATAAATTAATATTGCTACTTTATTTGGAAAGTTGCGAGAACATGAGATGGAGCTACAAAGGTTAAAAAATGGTTAACAGAAAAAAGAGACAATGAAGGTACGTTTTTGGATTTCGATATATCTCTTTTAACTAAACAATTTTCTCATTTTATGAAGAACAGAAAAAAGAGACAATAAAGAAAAGAGAAAACCAATAGGTACGAGTGCTATGGATGTGGAAAACTTGGTCATATCAAACCAAAATCTCCGAAACTTAAGAAAGAGAAGAAAAATATGAAAGGGAAAAAGAAAGAGAAGAATGGTATCTATAAGAACAAACACAAAACTTATATTTATTGGGAGGATAATGATTCTTCCACAACACAAGGGAGTTTTTTTGAAAGTAGTGATCGAGAAGAAGAAACAAATATTTGCTTTATGGCAAAAAGTGATGATGAAGCCTCATCACAAGAAACCTTATCACAAGTAAGCAGTACAAAATCCTTAAATGAATATGATGAGTTGTTTAAATAATATCAAGATATGTATGAAGGTTTTACCAAGTTATCTAAGAAATACAATACACTTAGACAAAAGTTTAATGCATTAGAAAATATTGTTGGTATTCTTGAAAAATAAAATGAGTGCTTATAGAAAGATGTTGAGAAATGTAAAACTTTGTCTAAAAATAAAGAAGTTGCTAAACCTTGTGAAAATTGTAATAATTTGAAAAATGAGATTTTCAAGTTAGAGAAAATAATAAGCAAGTTTTCAAAATCTTCTGAAAATCTTGATTCTATATTAGGTTATCAAAGAGGGAATTCTAGCAAAGCTGGACTTGGTTACAAACTCAAAGAAAGTCTAGAACCTCATAAAACTATTTTTGTTAAAGAGTCAAGGAAAACAAATGTGAAGCCAGTTTTAAGAACTTTAAGAAATTCATTTAGACATCTTCAAAGAAAACCAACATGTTTTTATTGCATTAAATTAGGTCATACATCAAATAGATGTTACATAAAATATTTTGGCATATATAATGACAAATATGAATGGGTGCCTAAATGAACAAAGTATTTATACATGTCTAGATGATAGTTTGAACATCTAATAGATTATGAACTTTCGAAAAACAAATTTCTTGCTGTCATAATCAATTATATTGATTCTGAAGATGTTGTGATAATCGATTATTATATCATGGTTCTATTCTTTTATCCTTAGTCTTTTGGCTGAGACTTGTGATTCTACTAACCTTCTTAAGGACCCAAAAATAATTAAAGGGTACCTAGATTTGTATGTTGATGTTGCAGGTAATTATCAAGGATAAAAAATCAATACAGATTATTGAAGCTAAATGGGTGTACAGGAACAAGGTAGATGAACAGAGAAATATTACAAAGATAAGTTTATTATTGTCTCACACGCCTCTGCATTGAATATCCGCACTTATCTCGTCACATAAATTCGATTGTTGACCAATTTTGAAATTTAAAAATTTTGAAATTTGAAAGTATTAATTTTAAAAATGTGAAATTTGAGAATTTTGAAAATCTAAATTTGTGAAAATTTGAAATTATTTAAGTTTGAAATTTGAAAGTTTGAGATTTATGAAATTTGAAATTTTGCAGTTTGAGATTTTGAAATTTGAAATTTATGCATTTTGAGATTTTGAAATTTGAAATTTGTGCAGTTTGAGATTTTTGAATTTGAATTGGAATAGAAATTTGATTTTGAAAGCTGTCTCAATAAGAAGACTGCAATTGGGGGAAACTACTGCATTCCATTCCATTATCTCTACAATTATTTCATTCCTCTATCTTTCTCTCTCTTCATTTGCCTTAGGTATCCTAGATATTTCCTCCTTAATATGATGTTCTTCTCTATGACATTTTTTGATTTATTATCCTCTTTGCCTTGTTTTATATGCTAATATGTGCAAATTTGTGCTCAATTTCTATTGCAATATTTTTCATAATTATCAATAAAACAGGGAGAGATTTTGATGATATTAATCTATGTGAAACAGGGAGATATTTTTTTTCTCTTGAAATAGTTTTTTTTATGATTATCAATGAAACAGAGGGGGATTTTTATAAATTAAAATCTGTATGAAATTCTTTCCTAATTCTGATTTAAATAGGGGGAGTTAAGAGAAGTTTTTCTCAGATGAGTTAGGGGGAGCTTTATTATTAACATATATAGAGGGAGTTTAAATATACTATGCTAATTTGTGCTACACTATATTGTACTAATCTTGAGTTGGCTATATAGAGTTAAGCATTTTAATTCATCTCAGGTGTTTCCTTGATCATCATAAAAAAGGGGAAGATTGAAAGCAATGAGAGGGAGATTGATGACAATGTGAAACATGTCCCTACATTCCCAAGAGTTAATTTACCAAAATCCTCTTCTCCATTGTCACAGAGATATTTTACCAAAATCCTCTTCTTCGTTGCCTACTGTGTTTTCATTATTAATCACACTTGTTCTTGGAGGTTGACATTCTAGAGACTTCTACAATTTGTTGTCTCCATTATCCAAGTGTGACTGTTCTTATTTTGTACCTTCATCCTTTGTGGGCTTAAGTGGTTGATTGTTAAATTCCCTATTTAGGATTTAAGTAGTCACTGTCATTCTGTTATGTTTTTTTTAGGGTTTCCTATGTGGAAATTGTTCATCCCTTTGATTTGTTCAGGGAGGTGTTTTCATCCTTTGATTTGTTCAGAGGAGGTGTTCATCCTTAGTGGGATTCTAGGGAGGTGTTCATCCTTAGTGGGATTCTAATGAGGTGTGTTCATCATTTGATTTGTTCAGATGAGGTGTTCATCCCTATTGGGATTCTAGGGAGGTGTTCATCCTTAATGGGTTTCTAAGGAGATAATTGTCTTTTAATTTAGTTTACTTTTTTGCTGAGTTGATTGTAATTTGTGAACTAAATTTAAAAGATAGTGAATTGGGGTCACTCTTATGTTAAGAGTTGACTGGGAACTAGATGTAGGGTTGACTATATCCGAACCAGTATAAATCATTGTGTGTTTTTCTCTTTCCCTTATCTCTTTTTCATCGCATTACTCTCCTTACGCCCCTTATTTCTATCTCTATCTTGTTGATATTTTATCTCTCTGATTATATAATTTCCGCTTTATCTTTGTTCAATTTGATAATTAAAATTGAATTAATAAATATTAGACATCTTAAAATAAATTTTTAATTTGACATTTATTTAATTTTTGCATTTATTCACCCCCTCTAAATGTCATTTGTCTAACATATGACGAGATGAATTGGTGTTTTTAGCTCATCGACCTGCTCTGGTCTCCCAAAAAATCCAGTGGGCTAGCTTGCATGGATCGGGTGGGTCAATTAATAAAAAAATTATTTTTTATTAGAATAAAGTTAGTCATAAAGACAATATATAAAGTAAAAATTTGTAAAAAAAAGAATTAAAAAAAGTCTCACCCTCACTCATTGTAGGAAATATTCTTTTTACTCAAACACAAGCTTCGTTCTCCTCTTGTCTTCATCTCCTCATTGTTCATCATAAACATTGATTGTTCTTATCCTTATGACTTGAATTAAAGGTGTAATAATTATTTAATGAGAGAACAATGTGAAATTCTATCAAATAAAAAAGATACATGTATTTGAAATTTTCAAAATAAAAAATATAAATTTTATCATTATTCTAAATTATAATTTCGAACGAAAAATTGGATTTTCCGACGGATTTTCTAATAATAATTTATAAATAAATTATTATTATATACAAATAAATGTATATCCGTGTAAATATATAAATATAAAATATATAAATATAAAATATATAAATACAATATATATATATATATATTTATATAATTATATATTTATATGTTGGATGTGAGACGCTGCTCGACGGTGAAAGTATGTGTCGAGTGTGTCGTGTTTATTAGAATATATTTAAAATTAAGTAATTATTATATAATTTTAAATATTTAATTTTTTTAATTTAATGTTGATTTTTACGAATATACTTTAAATTCATCTGGTAAATTAGTCGATAAATATCAGTTGGTAACTAATTGTCCATTTACCAAAATTATTAGTTTACCGATCGGATATATCTCGTCTGTAATTATTTGTTCATTTATCAATGGATTTATCGATGGATATATCTATCGGTACTTTATTGTTCATTTATCGATTCCGTCGTAATTTATTCAAATTCCACAATTACTTTACATCCATCGGTAATTTCATCGAGTAATCACTCATTTTTCGACGGCTACATATCCGTTGGTAAATATCCATCGGTAATTAATAATTTTCTTGTTGTTGAACAATGTGTTGATTTATATTATTAACTTGAAATATATATGTTAAATTATTAATAAATAAATAATAATTTTATTATTAAATTTATTAAAAATTTTGATTTTAAAAATAAATTAATTAATTTTTAAAAAAATTATGGCTAAACAATTAACTGACTCGTCCTTTGACGGGATAGACTAAAATCTATAACTTATCATGACTATAATGGACCAAGTCAATCTCATCCTATTTTTGGGGACAAAACGAGACAAGTTGACCCGTTTTGTCATCTAGTGAATAATGTACTTAATCATCTATATTATAGGACTTATATTTTTTTTAGTTAATTTATCTCTAGAAATTGAATATTTATTGTTGAATATACGTGATTTGGGATGAGTCTTGAGATGTTTGGCTTTCGATAAAATTTATTTGCCACTGAATTGTATTTTGTTGAAATGATTTGCTTTGTGTAAAATTTTGGGATGTTTTAATTTTAATCGTGATGTTATCGATATTATATGAACTTAGCCACTTTAAGTAAGAAGAAATTATACATGTTTTATAAGATGATAAAATTTGTGCATGTGTTATTGAATGGTATTGACACCCTTGCGGTTGAGGCTATGGTGGCATACAAGTGAAAAAAAAAATTATTTTAGAAAATATTTAAAGAGAGAAAAAAAACGAACTATAGGTGAGATTTTCCATTACGAATATAATTATATATTATTTAAAATATATTATCAAGTATTTTATTTATTTAAATACTAGTAATTCTTTTCATTAAATTACATAAAATGTACTAGACACAGGCGTAGGTAGGATGTTCTTATTTAGGGCTATACTAGTATAGTTTCCACACAGATTATTCAAAGGTTTTCATAAAGCTCCAATGGAAGACGTGGATGGAGCATAACTCGAAGTGCATGTTCCTTAGGCAAGGCCACTCCTAACCCTTCAGTCATATCAACCTCAACACCATCTTTTGTGCTCATATCAAACCCTTGAAGCAACCTAGCCAAGGTCAAGTGCGTCACTTGTAGCCCAAAGGCCATGCCAGGGCACGACCTTCTTCCAATGCTAAATGGAATTAACTCAAAGTCCTTGCTCATAAAATCAATGTCTCCATGCGTGGTGAGGAACCTCTCTGGCTGAAACTCATTAGGGTTGGCCCATACTTGTGGGTCCCTTTGCAAGTTCCATAAGTTAATAAGCAACCGTGTTCCCTTTGGGACATGGTACCCTACTAAACAACAATCTTCCATCACCTCCCTAATTCCTGTTAAGGGTGCTGGTGGGTACAAACGAAGGGTCTCTTTGATAATGGCATGGAGATAAGTGAGGTTTTTTATGTCACATTCTTGCACCCATCTTTCTTTTCCCACCTGGGTGTCCAATTCTTGTTGTGCTGCCTTTAGAACCTTTGTGTGGTTTAGGAGCAACGACAGTGCCCATGTTAGGGTCATCGCTGTGCTTCCTGAACCAGTAAGGATAAGCATCTGCACCAAAACTTGGTGAGATTTAAAGCTTTTTTTTATTATTATTATTATTCTAAGAAACATATAGAAATATGAGTAAAACTTGGTACAAAACTTTGAACAAATCATAGATTACGTTGTTATTTATATTTTAATTAAATAATAAAAAATCATAAAGTAATTGACTGTACTTGAATGATTGTCATCACAACAAGCAGTATCAATCATTGAGCATACGAAGAAAACAACTTTTTTATTATTCAGGTCAAGAAAATTTTGAATTTACACAGGTATAGAAAATTAAATATTTTATCAAAATTCCAATTTTGGCGTGTAAAATCGTGTTTTTAATAAAATTGGTTCACATAATACCATTTAGCCTGTTTTAATAAAAAATTTTAATTTTTCACCCCGTAAATTCAAAATTTTTTGACCCTGTTTTGGTTAAAAAAAAGCCGAAGAAAGCATACGTACCATTGCAGTTGCTTTGATGACAGTCTCCCTCTTATAGCCACAAATCTCATCTTGCCCTTCAAAACTTGATATCATGACATCCATGAAGTCCCTTTCACTGTCTCCGTCTCTCACTCTCTTTCTTACATGTTCTTCCAGCCACTTCTCAAGGATGAGATCAGTTTGCTTTGCTGTTCTTTTCATGAAACTCACGTGCCCTTGGAAATCAAACCAACCAAGGGATGGAATTGCATCAGCCACCACAAAAACACCAAACAAATATGTGGCATCTTTTATGGCTTTCCTCAGCTTCCATGCGTCATTGTCTTCTGCATCAACTGCGTCCCCTCCAAATCTCTTCCCAGCTATCATCCTCACAATTATGTTGAATGTCATGTGCTCCAATAGATTGCTAATAGCCACTTCAGTTGAACCCTTCAGGTTCTTTGCAGATGATATTGTCGAGTACAAGTCCTTGACAAGAGACAATGTTTCAGTGTCTCTCACATGCTTTAATTTCTCAAGCCTGTAGCTTGAGAAAATCTCAAGAACGGCCATTTTCCTAATCTCACGCCAATAATCTCCATAAGGGGAAAGGCCAAATATTGCATTGTTGTAACCTAAGAGTCTCCCTGCAGAAGTGTTTGGCCTTGAGGCAAAAACTTTGTCATTGGTTGTGAGGCACTCCTTGGCAATTTCCCTGCTGTTCACCACTATGGTGGGGTGACAACCCAGTTTGACAGAGAAAATTGGACCATATTTCTCAGCCATGGCTGAAAAGGTCCTGAAATAGGGTACTCTAGCATTGAGAAGATGGAGGTGACCTATGAAAGGTAAAGCACCACAAGGTTCGGGTACTTTGCCCTTTCTTTGTTTAGAACCATTAGGAGATCTAATGAACCTAAACACATTGTATGCACTTAGCAAAGCTAGGATTCCTGCAATAAGAGCTTGGACATACGAAGCAGGATCCATTGAGAGGTTTGTGTAAGTTTGGATATTTATTTATAGAATCTGATCTCTTGCATTGTTAAGTGACATGGTTTTTGTTTTTTGCTTCATTTTTTTAGATATATTATCTCAAAAGAGATAGCCAAATTTAAACTAAGCAATGATATGAATATCTGATTCTAAGACTTCTTGTCCCAGATTGTCTTACAACCACTGGTTTTGGGGATGGACATAATGGAATTATTAATTATAACGAGAATTGACACATTATTGACATCCTTTTCCAATCAACAATCTTAAATAATAATACTACAATAATAAATAATATTTGTATACAATATGTATTTGGTTTTTAAAGGAATGATTTTGCAAAATATGAATATCATTGTGAAAACGTCATTTTCCTATTATAATTATGTATTGGGTGGGTGGAGCAGTTGCTAAAATAGCTTTTCTCTAATTTTAAACGTGCTATCAATGGCAACCCATATAACATAATATAATAATAAATAATAATATCATATTAAGATATAGAATGAATTTAAAAAAAATATTTCTCATTATGTTAATATAATATGATTTAATTATAAAAAAATTATAATTATTATTATATTCATAAATGAAGTTATTGAATAAGTATATAATAAAATAAGGATTGTTTATTTTTATTTTTTAGCTTTTAAAGAAAATTTTTCTGCCAATTTATATGAAAATCTATATAAAAGAAAAACCTTGTTTCATGCAAATTTTTTATAAAATGTTCTAGAAAAATTCACATAAATTTTATTAAATTTAAATTATATTCACCACAAATAAATATAATAATGTATATTTTTAAATGATAAAATAGATCAATTTGTGTTTATTTGATTGGATAGTCTCTAATCAATAAAAATGGTCAAATATGATAATAAATAAATATAGAAATTAAAAAAAGTAAAAAAATTATATTATTTATTTATAAAATTACTTAAAAAATATATTTGGTAAAATAATAATAAAATATTTTTTTTATTTTGAAAAAAAATTACATAATAAGAAGTTTAAACTTAATTTTTTCTAATAACTTTATTTTTATTTTTTGATAATAAATGTAAGCTAGTAGATTTAACCTGACCTGTATTATTATTCTATATTTAAGAAACAACTAAATTAAATATAAATAATAAAAGTATTATTAAAAACAACAACTCATGCATAAAATATATCTAAAAATAATCTAACATTTAATAAATAAGTTAAAAATAAATGGTAAACATTTTCCTCTAAACAGTAGTGGACCAGTTTGTCACTTCACCTAAAGAATAATACGGTGATTGATAGTTTTAATCTATTCATTTATTTTACTTTGTCATCGAGTCTGTTAATCAAACAGATTAAAGATAGATGTGTATATTACCCGCTTAAAAAAATATTTATATATTAAAATTAAAATAAAAAAATATTATATTACAAGTATATTATAATATTAAAATTAAAATTATAAATATTAACTTATTAAATTTAAATTATTAATTATAATTAAATATTTTATATATAATATATACTAATTTTTAATTTATTTAATAAAAATATTAATTAATAAATAAATAAAAACTTAAAAATTGTTTATATAATTAAAAATATATATAAAAAATATTAGTAGACCGGCTAATCCAATAGTTTGAAAGCGAGACTGCATCATTTTATTGTCCTGAAAACTAATAAATACTACTTTTATATTTTTTTAAATTAAATTATATGAAGAGAACAGTACAGTCAAGCCAACGATGCAGACAAAAACCTAACAAATCGTGTCGTGTCCACTTAATGTCGCTGAAAAGAATGGTCCCAACAACCAAGAATTTGGCTCTACTTGGTTGGTTGCCTATGACAAATGTTGCAATAACTTATTTGTCACGACTTTACAAAAATCAATTATTTTTCTCATTATTTTCATCTGAATAATTTTTTGGAGAATTTTGTAATAAACAAGTTAAAAATAAGAAAAATGAATATTTATAAGTTTAAATTATTTTTTATATAAAATAATTCGTAGAATTTATTTTATTAACATCTTCTAAATTTTTAATTTTAACTGGTACTTACATAAATTAATCAACTTATGAGAAAGTTGATTTTATTTTGCGTCCTTGATTTCTTCTTCTATTTGATTTTGTTTTTATATGAATTTGGTTTCTATTCACGAGTTTCATTCACACTACTTCTTCTGACTTTTCCTATAAACATTATGAGTCATTTATGTTAATATTTGAAGTGATTTTGACCCAATTAATTTTTAAGATTAACTTTTAAATTGAATATAAAAATTAGGAATTAAAAAAAAATTGCTAGTCAAATTTCATTATTTTTCAGTTTTTTTTTTACATAAAAACATTAGTTAATTTTAAAAAAATTATTTATAAAATAAAAATATTCTGTAAAAGTAATTTAATTTATCCTTCTTTTTATTATTTTTTTTATCCATGCAATTTTATATTTCACTCTTTTTTTCTCTTTTTTTCTTAAAAAATTTAGTATCTCATCCAAATAAAACATTAATGATTTATTTTATAAAATAAGTTCCTTCAAAATATTATTTTTTTTATGGAAAAGCTATTACAAACATGACAAGAAAGTGGGTTGTGAAAGCGAATTCATGGAGTGTGAAAACTAGCTATGGTATTGACTAATAATGCAAAATAATATATTATTAATAAATAATTAATGAATATAAAAATATAGGAAATAAAAATTGTAAATATAAAAATAAATATATTTAATAATTATTAATTTAGGATAATAAAATTGTAAATTTAGAGATTATCATCTTTTCAAAAAGTTACTCATAATTAATATAAAATTATTTTTATTATAAAATATGTAAAAAAAATATAATATTTTGTTAATAAATATTATTTAAAACTATATTATTTATATATTTAAAATTTTAATAATATTAATATATATTTATATGCATTAAAATTACTGAAAAAAAAAGGAGGAGCCAAGGACCGTAGATGTAGATCTAAAAAAGGAATAATTGTGTGTGAAAGATAGAATTCACATTCACATTATTTCAACTATCAATCATTATTTTATTTTGGAAATTTAGGTATGTATGTAATATTATATAAATTTTATTTATTTTTTTAACAAAATATTATCTTTTTTACAGGTTTTATAGATTTTTTCTTTTTTAAAGAAAATGTTGAAATACTATTTATTTTATTTTTAATAATTTTTATTTTATAATTTTATAAATAATTGTAGTTTGTAATCAACTGACTTTATTAAATAATATTTTTTAAATTAATAACCTAACTAACTTAAATTTAGTAAATCAATATTCTATTTTCTTATTCTTCTTGTACTAACTTTCCTTCTTCTTTTTTTCTTTGTTATTGTGAAATTTTAACATGTTATCAGTTTTTATAGCTGGGTTGATGATAAAAGACTTGTTGATTGAATGTTTTGTTTGAACATTTGGATAAATAGTTGTGACACACTTCTATTTTTAAAACATTTTTTAATGAATAATAAAATATAAAAAATAGCATATATTATTTATTTTAGTAAAACTCACGTTTATTAGAAAATAACATTTTAACATAAAATATTTTAGAAAATAAAATGATATTTAAAAATTCTTAATAATCAAATCATAATAAAATTTCATAATAAATATTAAAAAAATAATGTTTATCTCAATATTAAATTTAATTAGAGCATATTACAAAATAAAGATAAAGAGAATTAATTGTTTTCACTTATAACATATTTTTACTTGTGAGAATAATATTGAAAGATATATGGTCTAAATAGAAATAAAATAAATAAAAATGAAAAATCTCTCTCACACACGTATAAGAGTCAATTATACAAGCACAACACTTTTTTTATTTTTTTTAACAAATTATAAACCCGTAATCTAAAAGAATATCTCACGATTCCATGTCAACTAAAACAAAATTTAAATAAAAAAATCTAGTTATGGTTGTCCCTCTCTCACACATGAACAAAAAGGTTTAATAATAAAATATCTCTCAAATCAATGTAGAAACATATATCTTGCATATAGAATATAATATGAATAAACGAATGAAACATGTATAAACAAATATATTATATAAAAATGTATAAGTTATTGTATATCTTAATTCATAAATTTAACATGGATCTTTATATCGTTAAATTACTAGTTATATTTTTCAAATAAACCCTTCAAAATCAAATATAAATTTTTATAGTGTCAAATGTCTCGTAACCTATATTAATTATAATTTATATATTTGTTGATAATTTCGTCAATTAATTTTAAATTAAAATTTAATATAGTGTCTAATAGTCTTAGTATTATCTATTATAAAAGATATATTTTTAATTGACACTATATTATTTATCTCAAATGTCCTTAGCCTAGATAAATGTCAGCAAAAGTTTAAGATCACCTACCATAAAATTTGTTAAGTATGACTTATATATATGGTGATAGGAGTGTCAAAATATATTTAATTGGATGATCGATCCAAAATACTTGAAAAATAGGTAGATTATGTCAAAAAACTTGTAATTTAAATTGAACTAGGTTTATTTTAGTTCTGACTTATTTAAATCATTGTCTATATATGTTTATATTAGCCTAGTTCTTAGACTTATGGGTCAATCTATCTTATAAAATAATAATAATTTTTTAAATAAAATAATATTATTTTATTAAAATATATATACATTATAAATTAATTTAACAGGATTTACTTATTTTAAGAGTAAATATCATAATAAATCTCTAATAATTACTTATTTTAAGATTTGATGATTAAGATTAATTAATATTTTAAATTAATAAATTATTAAAAATAAATAATGATAATAAAGAATAAATTTTTAACTCTTATTTTAAGATTTAATGGATTCATTATCTTACAAATTATATATTAAATTATTATATCTTAAACAAAAACTAATTTCATTAATAAAATTTAAAATTTTAAAAAATATTTTTATTTAAATATTTTTTAATTAATTGATTTTAGATAAATATGTTAATATTTAAAAAATAAATCAATGAGACCAAAATTGGTTCATTAACCCATGGACCTAATATAAGACTAAGATAGACTAAATTTTTTTATCATTTCAAAATATAGATCAATTTAGATTATTAATTTTTTTCCCTTAATCTATAAGAGCAGACTAAACTGGATTGAATAACCTATTTTAACGATTCTATATGCTAATATCGATCAATATTTTATATTAAAAATGTAATCATCATATAATTTACTAATCTCAATATATACATTTAAACATTTAACACACATAAGTTTTAAATATAAAATTTTATTCTCATCTTAAAACTTGATTTTCTTTTCACTAAAATCATCATAACTTTACAAGTATAGACATGTATTTTTTCAATGAAGCCACTGTCATTAGATAATTAAGATTTAGGGTTACGATTATCATCACAACCAATTTTCCTAATTCCACACAAAACATGTTTAAACAATGATCATAACCTCTAGAAGAGATTTTTTTCACTCTTGTGCCGAAGCCACACCACCATTAATGAAACTCAAACGTAGCTTTTCTTCTAACACGCCTTCCACATTTCCTTGTGTCTAAATCACTAATATAATTTCTACATGAACATATTTCTCAAACTCGTGACTACATTAAAGTTATTATTACAAAATTTTAACTTTATTTTGAATCTATTACAATTATCACACACACACACACATATATATATATATATATATATATATATATATATATATATATATATATTAATGATAAATATAAACTCATATCATAATACATAAATCAAAACCTCATAATCATAATTATCACAATTTCAATCAAATAAATGTGGTCCATCAAAAGATACAAATTTATCCAACAAACACTACTACAAAAAATTGTTACAATTTTTTCTATAAAAAATATTTTACAAAAAGTTATTACAAATTTATTTGTAAAATATTTTTTTCATAAAATATGTAATATTTTTTTCAGATATTAATGGCAAGAAATTCCTGAAAAAAATTTCGATTATATATTTATAATTAATTTATTTTTGCAAATATACATCTGTAAAAAATTTGGTAGGAAGGAAAATCATTTCCTACAATTTTTTTTTGCAAAATGGTTAAAAAATTTAAAAATAATATTTTTTGCAATTCTCTTAATTATTTTTCGTAAAAAATAATAAAATAAATTTTAATTAATTACTTTTGAAATGATTAAAATTAATTACAAGTATGAGAAAGTTATTGAAATTAAAAAAATAAAAAAAAACTGAGAGGTTCCTTGGGACATTCCTTCGCGTTCCACGATACTGAGTCGTTTCTTCAATTCTTATTCAACATGGTTGCTTAAATAACTTATCGATGCATTTCTGGAGGAGATCGTCACTTGAATCATTTGAATTGCAGTGACTTACAAGCTCGTCACCATCAAATTCTCATCCTAACTGTTAGGGCGTAGATCAAATAGAGATACTTCAATTAATTTTTCATACAAAATTTGGGATTTAGGGTTTTAATCGTTGTGTTATTATTGATTATATATGCGTGTTGAGTATATTTTACTAATCATGAAATTGTGCAACGTGGTCTCTAATTTATAAATCATATTACAGGTTCATTTCTCACGAAATTCTTAATTTATTTTATTGTTTAGATCAGGACAAAATATACCATAAAAATATCTATCTCACTAGAGTAACTTTTTATTCAACGAAGATAAATGTTAGTGTCCCACTTCCACTACTTTAACTCAAATAGTAAACTAAAAAGCAACTGTTTTTAGGTTTTAAATTAAAATAACATTTATGGTGACATGAATCCGAAGTTTGTTCCTCGCATGATTCCAACAATTAGACAATTAAATCCGTTCCGTAGGGACCGACCCATTCCTATCTCGAGTTTGACGGAAAAAATCTGAGTTGGTCGGGGATGGGGCGGGGGCGAGTTTGGGTTTTTCTCACTTTAAAAAGTCAGGGCGGAGCGGGCAGGGATGGGTAATGCAATCCTCACCCCGACCTCATCCCCGTACGCGCCTCGACTTTATATTTAAATTTAAATTTTAAAATATTAATACTTTTAAAGTATTTTTTTTCTTTTTCTATTACATATAAGGTCATTTTTTTTTATATTTCACCAAATTTTTTTTCTTCTACCCACTTTTTAATTCTTTTGTCTTTTTTAATCTTTTATATCAATTAATTTATTATATTATTCTTTCTCTTATCTTTCAGTTTTTCATATTTCCTTAATCTCTCCCATCAATTTTTTTTTCAATCTTTTCAACCAATTTGATGAACACAAAGTTAATTTTTTTTATTCTTTATCTTTTTCTAAATATTTTACATAAATCTTAGTAGTAACTTATATTATTTTATTTATAATTTATATTTATTAGGTTTTATTATGTCATATTTTTTTATCTTATTATTCTTATTTATCATATATCAAATTTTATCTTAATAAAATAATTGTATTTGAAAGGATTAAAGGAATTGATAATTTAAATTTTTATTACTTTAAACTAATTGAATAAGAATTAATTTATTAAATATTTCCTTATAAATTATATATTTTATATTTTTAAATGACAACTTAAAAATGAATTAACTTATATATAAAATCAAATGTTTGAATACATTATTATAATAATAGTGTTATAATAGTGTTATAAATATTCAAATATTTGAATACAGTGTTATAATAATAAATATTATAACAAAATGATTAAATATTTCTTTTGCATACATATGTTAATATAAATATAATAAATTAAAATGTATATTTATTTAATAATAATTATAAATTGTAAATATTTATTTATATATAAAAAATAGACAGTAAAATTAATTTATTATAAATATAATTATTTTTTTAAAAATAATATAAATCGAGGACGGGCGGGAACCCGAAATCCAGCGAGGACAGGGATGAATACTTAATTTCTAACCCGAGCGGAGATTGGAGGCGAGAACGAGGATGATTAAAAAAGTCCTGGACAGAAACCCGTTGCCATGCCTAACAGCGTAATCATTTTGTGTAAGGGAGTTTTGTGGCCAGTTATTTGCCAATTCTTATTCTTTTCATGATTGGTTTTGCACCAATTAATGCTTGTTACATCATTCAAAATAAGATCATATAATTATTTTAATTCATACAAAAATAGTAATTTCTTACCTTACTCTTTAATTTATTATGAAGTTTATTTTATTTATTTATTTTACTGAATTTCAAGTTATTTCTTCTCTTACTGATACTCCGGGAGATCAAAGTTTGTCTGTCATAACCCATATCAGAGTTGATGGTTAATGGCCTTTGTTGGTGAGTTAAATCAATGTACAGTCTTTTTATGAAGTTCATACTAAATATAATTCTCATTATTTATAGCTTGTTTATGAAGTTCTCACGTTACACATGTGTAATGACTGAAGTTTACTAACTGGCTTTAAAATTTTTAATTAAATAAACATTACTTAGTAGTTGCTTAGTTATATGGTTGTAATTTATAATTTTCACGTTTCTTCTTGTATTGTTGTTTTGGTGAGAATTTGTGAAAATCTTTAAATTTTATATATAAAACTTATAGGTATGAATAATTGTAATTGTTTGTTCAAAATAGTTATATATATATATATATATATATATATATATATATATATATATATATATATGTTGAATATAGAAGAAATAGAGTTTGAGATTAATCTCCCTTGTGTATAAATCACACATAGGGTAGTCTATTTATAATAGAAAGATACAACTAAAAGTGTAACTGAAAGTAACAGAATAAATAAAAGATATTGTTTGATATTGTGATTAACAATATCTTAACAATATCAAATAATATCTAAACAATATCTAACATATATATTATTATTATTATAATAATAATAATAAATAATATGTTGAATCCTTACATATGGTTATAAAATTTTAGACATTTTAGAGTCATTCTAATAATGAAAATATTTGAACGTCGAGCATGAATGTGTAATAGGCTTCTTCCTGGCCGAGAGACATATACAAATGAGTTTTTAGTGATCTTGATATATTTACGATTTTTGTTCGTCAACAACTAAACTTTTTGAGTGAGGGAAAAATAAGGTGTCCATATACAGAATGTAAAAATGAGAGATTTTTAATCATAGATGAAGTAAATGTTCACCTTCTTCAAAAAAGATTTACACTTGAGTATTGGTATTGAACATCTCATGGAAAGAAAATCTCTCATACTAATGTTAATGTTGATATGCATTTATTGTGGAGTAGTAGTCATCCATAGGATTCTAAAGATGTAAATAAATGTGAAGATATGGTATGTTGGCAAAATTTGGGTCATGTATATATATGATACATAATTTAAATGTGTTAGGGCCATTATTTATTAAGCCGAATAATAAAGTGATCTGACTAAATTAAAGTTTTGGCTAAAGGCATATGTCATGAAAATAAATTGTGCAGAGACCATAGAGTAATTTCTAATTTGATGAGGGGTCAAATTGGAAATACTAAAACTTAAGTAATTAACCTAATTCTGGTTATCTAAAGGGTCATGGTCCCCTTCTGGGAGCACACACACAGAATGTAAGTATCAGTCTCGTTCCTTTCTTTCTATCCCCATCAAGAGAGAAAATCAAGAGGGAAATACAGGTGCTCTTCAGGTGGAAGACCATAAGATCAATATAGTGCTCTACAAAGACATCATCATTATGGCTAATTTAGGTACGCTTTCGCATTCAGTTTATAACATGTTTATCAGTATGGGATTATATTTATGTTTGATCGTGAATATTATTATTATTATTATTATTATTATTAATTTTCCAACAATTGGTATCGAGGCCACCCATATTTGATTCATGTATATTTAATTTATAGAACCCTAATTATGAAAATTAGGATTAATTTTGTTTTAAACAATTCAAATTACCCAATTTTATGAACCCTAAGTGGAGAATAATCTCTAATTTTCGTGAACCCTAAAATTTAAATTTGGGGGTAACTTCCCCAATTTGATTCTGCTTGCTGATGGAACCGTGGAGGAAGCTATGGATTCTTCTTCTTCGTTTTTCCTTTTGTTTCAGTTTAAGTTTCAAGTTTTACTGAGAAAGAAACAGTGTTTCAAATTTCAATTTTTCTTGTATTGGGTTCTCTGTTCTTTTTTTAATCTTTTGTTTTTATTTAATTTTATGAGTTTGGAATTGGGGGTGGTGTTTGTGGAGTTCCCAACACAGAGAATCTTAGGTAAATGGTGAATGTTTCCACAGGTGTGACTGTTCTTATTTTATTGCCTTTAGGAAAATTTGATGTTAAATTCCCCTGTTTAGGGTTTGAATGATTATTGTTTAATCTCCTTTTAGGATTTAGAGCAGTATGCTAAAGAGACTTAGAACTATCTCTGTTTCATCCCTAGTGTGATTTTAGGGAGGTGTTCATCCTTTATGTATTGGTGGAAAATGAGGCCTTTTTTCATCCTTTGATTTGTTCAAATGAGGTGTTCATCCCTAATGAGATTTTAGGGAGATGTTCATCCTTTATGTATTGGTGGAAAATGAGGCCTTTTTTCATCCTTTGATTTGTTCAAATGAGGTGTTCATCCCTAATGAGATTCTAGGGAGGTGTTCATCCTTAGTAGAATTCTAATGAGGTGATTATCTTTTGAATTAGTTTGCAAATATTACATATTTGGTTTTGTTATATAAATAAAATATTCAATTTTTTGGTAGTTTAATATTTTTTGTGAGCAAATTGAGTCAAGAAGTCACCAAAGTAACCTCTCTTGAATTGGGCAGTTCATGAAAAATATTGAATGTTAGTGTTTGTGTATATTCATGTGAGTATTAGTCGGCCCAAAGGAAGATTAATATTTGGCCGAATTGCATACACACTTGTAATGATAAACATGTGATAATTATAAGGATTTTCTTTGTCGATGATAAATCAATCCAAAGACTGGTTTGTTGTTGGATGTGCTTTATTGTCAATGTTTGATTATTACAACAAGATACCTCTAACAGTTAATATTACTGTCCAAAGACTTGATATTGATGGTGCATTGGGTGTCTTTAGATAGGTTAAACCACTATTTGAATATATATTATTTATTTTTTATATAATGTGAGCATAATTAGTTTATTTCTCGTGTTCTAAATTCAGCTACAATTGCTTCTGTATCTGCCAATTTAAATTCTGTTACGGTCCTCAATGGAACAAATTTTAAGGACTGGAAAGAGAATATTGATATTACTCTTGGTTGCATAGATATGGATCTTGCGTTAAGGACTGAGCAACCCCCTACTCCTACGTATTCAAGTACCTCTGAACAGAAAAGAGATTATGAGAAGTGGGATCGCTCAAATCGCATGAGTCTAATGATCATTAAGCGCGACATCCCGGAGGTGTTTAGGGGCACTATTTCTGAAAACATCACAAGTGCCAAAGAATTTCTTGTTGAAATTGAGTAGCGCTTTGCAAAAAAGCGATAAGGCGGAGGTAAGCACTCTTCTTCAGAGCTTGATCTCCATGAAATATCAAGGCAAAGGAAATATCAGGGAGTACATTATGAGCATGTCTAATATTGTTTTTAAACTCAAGGCACTAAAGCTTGAACTCTCAGAAGACTTGTTCATTCATTTGGTGTTGATTTCTCTTCCTGCAACGTTTAATCAATTTAAGGTATCTTACAACTGTCAGAAGGATAAATAGTCTCTTAATGAGCTCATTTCACATTGCGTACAAGAAGAGGAAAGACTAAAGCAAGACAAGACAGAAAGTGCTCATTTTGAAAGCACCTCCAAGGCTAAGGGCAAAAGAAAGAGATCAGAGGATCTCGAGGAAGAAGCTGCTAAGGGTCCAGAACAAAAGAAACAAACTCAAGAAAACAAATGTTTCTTTTGCAATAAGACTGGACACGTAAAGAAGAAATGTGCTAAATATCATGTTTGGCGTGAAAAGAAAGGGTTGCCTAAACTACCGGAAGCCGATTGATTCTGAAAGATGGATTTATGTTAGAGATGGCAAATCGGTAGAGGTGGAAGCTATAAGGCATTTTAAATTGTTATTGAGTACTGGTTTTTTTATTTGGATTTGAAAGACACTTTTGTTGTGCCGTCATTTAGACGGAATTTGGTTTCAGTTTCTTATTTGGACAAATTAGGTTATTTGTGTTCATTTGGAAACAATAAGTTCAGTTTGTCTTTTAATTCAGATATTGTTGGAACTGGTTCACTTTTGATTTATAATAATCAGTATTTACTTGATATTGTGGCCACCTATAATGAAACCCTTAATACAAAATCACGTGATACTAAACGTAAAATTGAAAATACTCACTCAGGTGCATTATGGCATAAGTGCTCAGGTCACAATCAAATCGTGACGTTTGAGCTTGTGTTACACTCTTAAAGATATGGTAGAGAGTATGATTTGTCATTCCACCTTACTGGAATCACTTTGGGGAGAGACACTAAATACGACAGCTTATATTTTAAACAGAGTACCAACTAAAGCAACTACCAAAACACCTTATGAGCTTTGGATTGGGTGACAACTTAGTCTGAAGCATTTCCATGTGTGGGATTGTCCAGCTGAGGCAAGACCTTATAAGCCAAATGAAAAGAAATTGGACTCCCGAATAGTAAGTAGTTATTTTATTGGTTATGCTGAAAGATCCAGGGGATATAAATTTTATGATCCCACATTAAAGATAATTTTTGAGACGGGAACTGCTACGTTCTTTGAGGATATTGAGTTTGGGGGGAAGAATAATATTAAGAACTTCATCTTGGAGGAAGAATCGGTAAAAATTTCAGAACCGATTCAAATAGTTACTTTTGATAATGTAAGTTCGGAACCTCTACAAGGCATTGTTGATGAACCCCTTACTCAAGATGATTTGGTTGTTCATGAAGAACAAACTCAAGATCCTCAAGAACCTGTGCATCATGAGCTAATAACTTTGCAGAGATCCACTAGAGAAAGAAGAAGTGTTATTTTGGATGATTACATGGTATTTCTTCAGGAACATGAGGAAAATAATGATATAATGGAAGATGACCCAGTTAACTTCCATCAAGCTATACAAGGTTCTAAATTTCAAAAGTGGATTGAAGCAATATGATAAGTATAAGTCCATGCAAGACAATAAGGTTTAGGAACTTGTCCCTTTACTAGAAGGTATGAAACTCATTTGGCTTCAAGATGAATATTGTTGATGATTGTGTGTATCACAAGCTTAAAGGGAGACAAGTTTAGTCTCAATCAGTGCCCAAAAGGGAATTTGGATATTGAGGAAGTGCAAAAGATTCCTTATGCATTAGTTGTAGGGAGTTTGATCTATGTCCAAGTATGTACGCATCCAGACATAGTATATATAGTTGGGGTTCTAGGCAGATATTTAAGCAATCCAGGAATAGACCATTGAAAAGCAGCAAAAAGAGTCATAAGATATTTAAAGAGAACAAAATATTATATGCTCACATATAGGAGGTCAGACCAGTTGGAGATTGCTGGGTTTTCTGACTCAGATTTTGCAGGATGTCAAGAATTTGTAGCATGCTATGAGGCATCAAATCATGGAATATGGCTGAGAAATTTTGTCACAGGGCTGCAAATTGTGAAAGGCATTGAAAGACCACTTAAGTTATATTGTGACAATAAATCAGCTGTATTGTTAAGGAAAGAGTACAAAGTGGACAGATTTTCATAGAACACTTAAGGACAAACTCAATGATAGCATATCCTCTAACTAAAGGACTTCTACCCAAGGTTTTTCATGAGCATGTTACTCACATGGGTATTTTACAGTTTGAGGAATTTGTGGTTTAATGGGAGTTAGTCACTTTCATATATTTTATGTTCTATGTTTAATTTCATATATGTATACATTGATTTTTGGACATATTTGGTTATCTATAGATATGCGGTTTTTTCATTCATTCATTACACTTTGTACATTAAGGATATTATATCGATCTCAATAAGTTAAAGTTTGAACCAGTTGAAAATAGACGTGTACAAATCACCTTCACGTAATTTTTCATGCTACACATTTCATGATGAATCCATGTCATTTGATTATGTTAGGATGAGTAATCATTGTTGGTTTTAATTGCGATGATGCAATGAAAAGCTGGTTTGGTTCTATATCCTGATATGATTAATGGACAGGACTTTTGGAGTATGCTAAAGGAATATAATGACAATTTTGAGCTCATAAAGTTTAACACATTTGTAAGGTTGTAAGGACATATATATTTGTGACCAGTGGGAGATTGTTGGCAAAATTTGGGTCATGTATATATATGATACATAATTTAAATGTGTTAGGGCCATTATTTATTAAGCCAAATAATAAAGTGATCTGACTAAATTAAAGTTTTGGCTAAAGGCATATGTCATGAAAATAAATTATGTAGAGACCATAGAGTAATTTCTAATTTGATGAGGGGTCAAATTGGAAATACTAAAACTTAAGTAATTAACCTAATTCTGGTTATCTAAAGGGTCATGGTCCCCTTCTGGGAGCACACACACAGAATGTAAATATCAGTCTCGTTCCTTTCTTTCTATCCCCATCAAGAGAGAAAATCAAGAGGGAAATACAGGTGCTCTTCAGGTGGAAGACCATAAGATCAATATAGTATTCTACAAAGACATCATCATTATGACTAATTTAGGTACGCTTTCGCATTCAGTTTATAGCATGTTTATCAGTATGGGATTACATTTATGTTTGATCGTGAATATTATTATTATTATTATTAATTTTCCAACAGTTTGATGATGCTAGTTTTATTATGAGCAACACTTTATACCAATTGAAGGGAAATCTCTAAATATGGAAGTTGTCGAATAAAATGCTAATTCGACTCAACAGTCATATGACTACGATGTAAATATACATCAGAGTTGTTTACGTATTATGATGTTGAGTATAAAATCTGAATATAACATGTTGCAAACTTGTTTTAATGATGCAATAAAATTTATGGAAGAGCCAAACCACCCTGAGAATGTTATTCCTCCAATTCTAGGAAAACAAATAAACTTGTAGGATGACTTGGTTTATCAAGGATAAAAATATATTATTGCATTGATGGATGTATGTTGTATTAGAAAAATGACAACAATTTGAAGGAATGTAAATTTTGTAGAAAGCCTTTATATAAAACACCCGATGAATGCAAGAAAAATCATAAAGATGTTCTCCATAAGAGATTGCATTACTTATCACATGTTTCTAGACTACAAAGGTTATATTCTTCAACAAGATTTGTAAAGCACATGAAGTGACACTATGAAAATTGTAGGAAAGGTGTGTTGTGTTATCCTTGGAAGTACTTTAATAAATTATATCCTAAATTTGTCTCATAACATCAAAATGTGAGACTTGATTTGTGTGTCAATGGATTCACTTTCTTTAGCCAATTGACAATACCATATTCTGGTTGACCAGTAAATGTCATACAATATAATCTCCCTCCAGAATTATGTATGATGACTCCTTATGATGATTTCTTATATGTTATTGACTTTGATCAATTTAGGTCCACATAATCCCAAAGCTAAAATTGATGTGTATTTGCAATTATTGGTAGATGGATTGCAAATAATGGTGTAATAACATATGATACCTCAAAAATGCAAAATTTTTGATTGAGAATTACATTATTGTGGACAATAAATGATTATTCTGCATATGAGATGTTGTTTGGATGGAGTACTGCTAGAAAATTTTCCTATCCAATATGTATGAAAAAAATCAAAAGCTTTTTCACTGGAAAATGGAAGAAAAATGACTTGATTTGATTGTTATAGTCAATTTTTACCTCATAATCATGTTTTCAAGAGAAATAATATGTCTTTTACAAAAATAGAATTGAGAAAGATGAGTCTCCTCCTAAGTTAAGTGGTGAACAAGTATGAGATATAGTTTCTAACATTTCTAAGTCAATTGAAGTGAAGATATGTTGGTCACGAATATTCCCATAACTGGACAAAGAGAAACATATTTTGGATTTGTCATATTAAAAACACAATTTAAATGTTATGCACTTAGAAAAATTGTCTTTGGAAATTCGTTTCATGGTGTTATGGATAATAAAGAGAAAACTAAAGACAATGAGAAGTTGTGATTGAACTTGACATTGTATTATAATAGAAAAGAGTTATTGTTCAAATTCTAATGGAAAATGTACAAAGTTTAAATCCAAATTTTGTTTATAAAGTAAATAAAAAAATAATGTGTGAGTGAATGGTTAAAATATGCCTAATGTATATGCTTCCAATATTTCTAGATGTGTAGATGCAAAATGTATAAGATTATATGGGATGAAAAGTTACGATTATCATATATTTTTATGGAATGACTTCTCTCAATACCTTTAAGAGCTCTTCTTGAACCCAAATGGAAGCTCTTAATTGAACTTAGTCAATTCTTCAAAGATCTATGTAGAAGTGTTACCAAATAGAGTCATTATTTGACTTTCTGGAACATCTACCAATTCATTTACCTTCTGATGCTAGAATCAGAAAACCAATTCAATACCATTGAATGTACCAATTAGAAAAGTAACACTCTTTTATATTCTTTTATACCCAATATCATTATACAATTTACCACACAATTGATATTACCTTTGTGTACAAAGGTTTCTAAATAAAATTAAAATAAATTGTAAAGAACAAGAAAAGTGTGGAAAAATCCATTTGTGAAGCATAATTACTACAAGATACATTTTATTTTCGTTTTCATTATTAATTTTGCACCTTGAATTTGTGTGAATTAAATAGTTCATGAAGACAATATAGAGCTAACACTATCTATTTTTAAGTCATTGACAAAGACTGATAAATATAAAGAAAGGTGACTTAATGATAGAAAAATATTAACATGTTCTTTTGAAGTGTAATAAAGTTAAACCATTCATTGAGTAAGTATCAAATATTCTATATTTATTAATTTTAATTTATTTAACAATAATAATATAATTTAACTATTTTTATATAGTTTATATGTACAAACTTAAAAAAGTACTTACGAATATCTCAATAATTAATTTATTGATAAACAAATAAAAGTTTATATATATATATATATATATATATATATATATAAATATATAAATAATTGGAGATTCGTATTTATATATGTCACGACTACAAAATATGTTTTCTACGTCATCATTTAACGTCGTTTTTAGTCAACCGAGCGTTGAAAGTTGAATGTTGAACACATTCTACGTCGATTTTTAGTCAACCGACGTAGAAAGTACTTTTCACATCGGTTCCGGATGAACCGACGTTGAAAGTCTTTTATTGACACTTTCCACGGTGGTTCCTAGATGAGCCGACGTGGAAAGTCTTTTTGTTTTTATTTTTTTCACCCAAAAATTCACTTAAATTAGAAAATTATTACTGACGGGATTTGAACCCAGTATTTTAGAATTGAAAACCGATATTCTAACCACTAAACTACTATAATTTTCCGATAATAACTTACAAATAAATATATATCCGTGTAAATATATATTTATTTGTATATATTTTTTGGAAAGTGTTTTTATTTTTTATTTTAGCCAAAAATTCACTTAAGTTAAAGAATTGTCATCGACAGGATTTGAACCCAGTATTTATATAAAATATATAAATACAAATATATTTATATATTTTGATATATTTATATGTTGGATGTGAGGGCACGCTCGAGGGTGAAAGTGAGATTGACTCTCGCTTGAATGAAAATACATTAAAACTCACGGAAATTCACTTGCTCAAGCCTCGCTTGAGCGAAAATTGGTATTTTTCGCTTGAGAGTGAATGACGTGTTTCCCAAATTTATTTTATACCATTATATTAATAAATTATAAAGATTATATTACGTCATTAAATTACAAACTCATATAAAGAGACCAGCTCACAAATTTAGCATCAAATTTTGAAAACCCACTCGACACACACTTTCACCTTCGAACGTATCCTCACATCCAACATATAAATATATAACTATATAAATATATCAAAATATATAAATATATTTGTATTTATATATTTATATATTTACACGGATATATATTTATTTGTATATAAATATAATTTATTTGTAAGTTATTATAAAAAAATTCTAGTAGTTTAGTGGTTGTTGTATCGACCTCCAACTCTAAGGTACTTGGGTTTGAATCTTGCTTGTGACAATTCTCTTAAAAATTTAATTTGGTAATGCTTTAAACTTCTAAAAAATATAAAATAAATGAAAATTATTGATCTGAAAAATCAAACTTTCAACGTCGTTTAAATTTAACCGACGTTGAAGGCCTTCAGAACCGATAGTGTGTTAGGAATTAGAGGTGAATATCTAACATAATTAATAAAAATATTATCTTTCGATAATGCAAATTAGTCTATCATTAAATAAATTAATAAAATATTAATTTTGATTGACACACCCCACCCAATGTTTTGAAAAATTCATTTTGATATATGTATATTACAAAGATAAAAATAATAAAACTAACTATATAAAGTTTGAAATGTATTATCTCTTATTTAACACTAAAATCCTAGTGGTTATTACCATTATAAATTACATAAACTTTTGGAATAAGAAGCCACACAACGCAAAGTACAATCTCATTATTTAGGGTTGTAATATGATAGCATAATTATAAAACTAGTTATGGTTTTTCCACACTTGATTCAAAGGTTTTCATAAAGCTCCAATGGAAGACGTGGTTCAAGCATAATTTGGAGATCGTTTTCCTTAGGCAAGGCCACTCCTAACCCTTCAGTCATATCAACTTCAGCACCATCCTTCACGCACATATCAAACCCTTGAAGCAACCGAGCCAGGGTCAAGTGCAACACTTGTAGCCCAAATGTCAAGCCAGGGCAGGACCTTCTTCCAAAGCTGAATGGAATCAACTGGAAGTTCGGGCTCATAAAGTCAACGTCTTGATGGGTTGTGAGGAACCTGTCTGGGTTAAACTCATTAGGGTTGGACCATACTTGTGGGTCCCTCTGCAACTTCCATAGGTTAATAAGCAAACGTGCTCCCTTCGGGACATGATACCCTGCCACACAACAATCCTCCATGGCTTCCCTGATTCCTGTTAAGGGTGCTGGTGGGTACAGACGAAGGGTCTCTTTGATAATGGCATGGAGATAAGTGAGGTTTTCTATGTCAGATTCTTGCACCCATCTTTCTTTTCCCACCTGGGTGTCCAATTCTTGTTGTGCTGCCTTTAGGACCTTGGGGTGGTTTAGGAGTAAGGAGAGTGCCCATGTTAGGGTTATGGCTGTGCTTCCAGAACCAGTAAGGACAAGAAGCTGTGACAAAAGTTCATCAACATCAGTAACCTCTTTTATTTTTTGAATGCAAAAGGAAAGAAACATACAATTATTTCCATAAAAATTATTTAATATATATATCTTAAGCCAAAATAAAAAATGGAAGTGTCAAAGACTCTTGATAGCTCGGGACTCTGTCTGAAAATTAATAGAAAGTGTTAAAGGAAGATGTTAAAATGAAACTTTAGAATAACATCCCCAACTTTTTGTAAAATTAATTACCGAAATTGATGTGTTGAATATTGTTGAAAGGAAAATGATAATTTCACAATTAATCTACACTCAATTAATAATTATTTTTATTAATACTATATTAATAAAAATAATTATTAATATCAATATTTTTAAAATTGAATTGAAGAAAACATAATTTCAGAGTTTAAATATTTAATTAAAATTTAAGATTTAATCAAATATTATTTTTATAATATAATAAATATATAATAAATTTATTATTAATAATTTTTTTATAAAAAAATAATATCATATATTATAATAAATATTATAAATATAAAATATATTAAAAAATATATTATTAATTATTTTAATAAATAATTATTAAAATAAGATAAAAATAAGATAAAATAATTATTATTAATTATGAAATAAAAATTATAAAAAAAAAACTAATCTTATTTTTTTCTTTAGCAAAACATATTCACCCCAACAGCTTAAATGCACTGATATTTTTTATTTAATTAAAATCTATTTATTTAGAATTAAACGGATTGAATTCACAATAGAGATTAATTAAGGGTGATAGGGATGAATGAATTAGAGGATGATTGCTTGTGGGGCAGAATCACATGGGAGATAGAACGAACTATCATTATCATTGAATAACACTTACCAACGATGTTGCTTTGATAACTATCTCCCTCTCGTGGCCACAAATATCTTCTTGCTCTTCGAAGGCTGATAGCATCACATCCATGAAGTCCCTCTCACATCCACCGTTTCTCTGCTCCCCTCTCATTTTCACGTGTTCTTCCAGCCACCTCTTAAGGATAAGGTCAAGTGTCTTAGCTGTCCTCTTCATGAAACTCAAATGCCCTTGAAAATCAAACCATCTAAGGGATGGAATTGCATCAGCCACCACAAAAACACCAGATAGATATGTGGCATCTTTTATGGCTTTCCTCAGCTTCCATGCCTCATTTTCTTCTTCATTTACTGTGTCCCCTCCAAATCTCTTCCCAGCTATCATCCTCACAATTATATTGAACGTCATGTGCTCCAATAGATTGCTCATAGCCACCTCAGTTGAACCCTTCACGTTCATTGCAGATGATATTGACGAGTACATGTCCTTCACAAGAGACAGTGTTTCAGTGTCTCTCACATGCTTTAACTTCTCAAGCCTGTAGCTTGAGAAAATCTCAAGAACGGCCATTTTTCTAATCTCACGCCAATAATTTCCATAAGGGGCAAGGCCAAAAACTGCATTGTTGTAACCTAAGAGTCTCCCTGCAGAAGTGTTAGGCCTTGAGGCAAGAACTTTGTCATTGGTTGTGAGGCACTCCTTGGCGATTTCCCTGCTGTTCACCACTACGGTGGGGTGGCAACCCAAATTGACAGAGAAAATTGGACCATATTTCTCAGCCATGGCTGAAAAGGTCCTGAAATAGGGTACTCTAGCATTCAGAAGATGGAGGTGACCTATGAAAGGTAAAGCAAAAGGTGGTTCAGGTAGTTTGTTACCCTTGATCAGTTTTTTAGATCCATCAGGGAATTTAATGGACCTCAACACAGTGTATGCAATTAACAGAGCTAAGATTCCTGCAATAGTTTGGACATAGGAATCAGGATCCATGGTGCATCCAGTAATCACAGACTTTTGCAGATATATTTATTTATAGGATCTGAATTCTCTTGCACATTATTGAGGGGTCTCATCAAGGAGACATACTCAGTATGAAATATCAAACTTGTCCTATGTAGGTCCCAGCATATTAACTTCACCGAAAAAGATTGATAAAATATATTTCTTTCACCTGTAACCAACTTCATTTATTAATAAATAATCAAATAGATCCGTTTTAAAATCGTATTCTCTCTATATAATAACTTTAATTTCTTTAACAAACATTTTTGTAATTTTAATTGGTTGTGTTTTTATCTTTAAAAATGTTTTCACAGTGAATCTGACTGAGTGAAAAAAAAATGTATATATAAATTATTTTTTATGTTAAATAATGAGATTCATAAATTTTTTAGTTGAAAAGTAAGAAATCTGACTGAGTGAAACTATATGGTTTCACAGTGAACACTAAGTATTATTTTTAAGAAGAAGAGTATCAATCTCATATATGTTATAATAACATTATTAAAATTAATTTTCATTTCCGATATATTATCTATTTTAGAGTTTTAATTCATCACGATTTTGTCTTTAAAAAGGTATAGGTGGATTAAGAGAAGAAGATATATATATAAATTATCTTTAACCTTGACTCCTAAATAATATAAAATTCATGAAATTATACAATTCGTTAGTCCGGGAAAGGAAACATGTTTAGTTACTCTCATAGGAGAAAACAATAATAATATTATTTCTTATAAATAAGAAGATTCAATTATTATACAATGCACTAGTAGAAAGGAAAATGGAAATATTTGGGGTGATTTATAAGGTAGACATGATACTCCTTTTATAACAGAAAAAGTAAGCACCAACATATAATTTCTTCTTCTGATGTGGGACTTCTTTTCACACATTCTCATAATCTCTCACTTGAAGATTTTGATTAAATTAATCAAATCTTTACAATACATTATTATTGTCTTCCATATTATTATTGCAATAGACCTTCAGTAGAATCGCCTCTATGCAAATTTGTCATCGTTAACCGACTGTCATAACATCTACTAGATTCTTCTTACTTTATCTTAAAATACGAGGTAGGATTCCTTATAATGTGCAAGACACTTTGACTGTCACAATACACAATAATCTATTGCTGCTTGTGCCTGAGTTTCTCAATTATCCTCTTAATCCAAATAGTTTCCTTACATATTTGGATGACTGTCATGTACTCAGTTTCTGTGATAGACAAAGTTACAACATTCTATAACTTGGATAATCAGTTATTGTCTCTCCAACAAAGGGTAAACTCATCAAGATCACATGCAAAACCTAAACAAACATAGCATTTGACAACTAGTTTTGATCCTCCGAAACATAATACAACATTCAAGGTTTCTTTGATAAGAATTCTCTTGATAATACTCATGCTCTCTACCACAATTTTTCATTGATCTACTAACCGCTCTCACTGTTTATGCAATGTCTGGTCTTGTACCGATCATGGTATTCATAAGACTTCTCACCGTTGATGCATACACTACGTGAGACATTTCTATCCTCCCTGCTTTATTGCTAGGATTCATACTTGATGATAACTTGATAGAAAATAGGGTAAAAATTGGCTTACACCCTTGCATGTTGAAGCACTGCAAGACCTTCCGTAAGTAATCTTCTGATAAAGTTAAATATTCTTATCTTTTATGTCTCGGTGAATTTGTATCCCTAAAATCTTGTTTATTAGTCCCTTATTTTTCATATCAGACTTACTAGTCAATTGTGTCTTCAAAACCTGGATTCGAATTTTGTTGGAGCCTACACCAACATGTCATCCACATAAAACGATAAAATGATAAAATCATTCTCATCAAATCTATTGTAATATGTACAATAGTATGAACTTAGTTTGTTGTAATCAAAACTAAAAATAAAGAATCAAATTTCTTGTACTAACACCTGGACACCCGGTTTAAACCCTACAAAGATTTGGTCAATCTGCAAACCAAGTTTCCTTTTTCTTTAAGTCTTCTGGTTGGAGCACATAAGTCCTTTCTCTAAGTTCATCTTGAAAAAAAAAAATATTTGTATCATCGCCAATAATAACTTTGTGGATAATGAGATTCATAGAAAATACCCCTTCACATTGTTAGCATAGTCCAAGAATTTTCCTTTCCCGAACTTTGAAAAAACAAATTTCCTCTTGATGCAGTACACCCATAATCTCCTAGAGTAATCATTGTCATCACTGACACAAATATTTGACCCCTCCTTGGGATAATATCAGTGATTCCAACACATCATAATAAACCAAGTCTAATATGTATTTCCTCCTGATACAACAATACAAATTGTAACTAGTACACTAAGTAAGCATTTTCTCTAATATTATTCTAATGAATATAGCAGCAAAATAATATCATAAATAATAAACTAATCATCGGTTCTGACACCACTAAGTTGGGTCTCTCGAGGGGACTAACAATAGGAATATTCTCATAAATGGAACTTGAGTCAATCATATAAAAGAATATGACATTACCTTCAATTCAAAACCTTAAGGCATTAGGTCATGAATTTTTCTTACTTATAAATTACTCAACTTTTTCATTTCTATCAAATGTGATGAATCTCCAAAAATTGAAAATTTTAAAATAGTCATTTGTTGTTTATGTTCATGATACTTTTTTTTTCTCGTGGATACCACTTCACAAGACTCAAAGGGGAATATAGATAGAATATTTTTTCCATTTTTGAAAATATATAACAATTAATTATATCTAATCTTTAAAACTATTCAAACATAAAATTAGTATTCTGATTTTTCATAAGGACTAACGTGAAAATAAATTTGTATACTTTATTTTTTTTATATTTTCCTAATTTATATATTATCATCATTAAAATAAATGGAAGAAAAAAATCAATATAAAAAAAGTAATATCTTTCATATAAGCACTTTTGTTCATTTTATAAAAAACAAAAATTAATTCCATTTTGGATGGTTTGATACGCACAGTGTGTTTTTGGAAGAATTTCCAACAACCAAGAATTTGTCTTCACTCTGTTCTTGGCCTATTCAGAGAATGTTCAACCATCAACATATATGTTTTTCTATCTTCACTACTTTTTTTTTGTGCTTTATTTATTCATTTATTTTCTCCTTTTCTTCTTTTTCCTCTCAATTTCTTTTTCAAAATAAATTTACTAAATTTAAATTTAATTAAAATATGTTAAAATAATTTTGTTTAAATCAATATTAAAACTAAACGAGATATAATTTAATTATTTAAAATTATAATTACAGTAAATAATTTATTTATAATAATAATAAATAATTAATTTAAAATTATTTTATCGTAAGAAATAAATTATTTATTTAATTATAATATATTAAATATTTATAAATAAATTATTCATAATAAATAAATTACTTATTTAATAATTTAATCTAATTATAATTAAATTATGTTACTATAATTAGTTCAGTTAAGTAATTTTAAATAAATTATTTAATAAAAATTATTTAAAATAAATATTTTATTATTTTAATATTGATTAAAAAATTAATATATTTTTATTAAATTGTAATATAATATTTTTAATTAGAAAAATAAGATTGTGGGAAAGAAAAGAGAAGAATAAAAGTGAGGGGAAGGAGAAAAATAATAAATAAATGTTAAAAGATAAAAAAAATAAAGAAAAACAGGTTAGTGGAGAGAAAGAAAAAAATAATAATAAACGAGAACTAAACAAAATTACTGCTTTTTGTCAACGAATTTTATTTTCATACTCAAATATATATAACCAGTAAATAAATATAATTAAAAAATAAATTAGTTAAATTATATTTATGTAGTTTTTTTAAATAATATATTATTTATATCATATTAGTCTTACACCTTGTAAACACAAGGTTGTTAAGTTTATAATTTATAATGTATTTTCAAGTTATTTTTATATGGATATATATATTGTATCATTTTTATTTATATCAATATTTGTTTGAAAAACCATTTATATAAATATATTTTATTATATATAAACTTTGTAATTATATAAAATTTTATTAAAATAAAAAATATTTAACTGGTTATAAAATTTTATAAATAGAGAGTTCAATTTTTTTTCTCAGAAAATATTCATTTCATTAAAATATAATTTGTTAGAGTTCTCTTGAAATTTAAGTATTAAATTTTTGTTGGAATTTAGATAATTTGTTTTAAAGTAAAAGAAAATAAAGTTACTAAATCAGTTGTCAATATGTATATTTTAGGAATATTAAAATTTATAATTTCAGAATATTATTAATTTATTTATTATTATTCTTATTACTAACATGTTATTGTTTATTTATTTATGTTCGTTATTACTCATAAATTGATTTAAATAATTTATTTATTATTGTCATGGTTTTAACCTCGAAACTTTTTACTTATTTGCATTTTAAATATAAAACTTAATTTTTTTTTAATTTAATCCTTCATTCTGAAATTTTCATGGTTTTTCTCATAATCGAATAATTTTCCACACAATATCACAAAATCATAAAAGTATTTCTAGATCGATAACAATAAAGCAAATAATCATATAACACAGTTTTGCTATCACATGCATGTTTTGATTAAATTTGTAAGAGAATATAAAATGGAAAGAACGCAGTTTTAAGTGTTCATACGTTTTATATTCGTGATAAGAATATTTTTAAATAAGAATAAGAAAAATAAATGTTTACTATTTAAATATTATTGTAATGTTATTTTCTTTCTTTCTGTCTAACTTAGTTTTATTTTTAAGATCGACTCGTTTGGTTTTTCCCTTTCATTTTCGTAATTTCTTACTTGAGTCATAATTTTTTTTGTCGTGATAATAGTACGAATTATTCATTTATGAAAACTAATGACTAATATGGAAAATCTTGAATCCATAGAAGATAATTATTGAAAGTGACTTGAAATAAATCCGAAAGGTATCACCGAACTTTAAATCCTTAACAAAATTATTCGTTTTAAAAAAATTATAAAAATATCATAATTATTATTGTTTCCGGTGAAAATTTGATCGATTTCGATTTCTTAGAAACTTAGGTTCTAATCAAATTTCAACCACGTAGATTCTTTTACTTAGGCTAGCAATAGTTTTCAATCAAAACGTGTATGAGAATCGAAAATGTTACAATGTTGAGAAATGTTAACAATGCAACAGATCATACAGATTGATACTCGAAATTATTCTTTTTGGTATTTTTTATTAAGAAACACGAAGTAAAAAAAACAGTAAAACGTATCGAAAATGAAAGGCAATACAGAATATTAAATTACAGAGAATTGTAAATGCGGAAACCTTGAAATTGCATTAACTGTAAATGACAAAGAATTAAAATTGCATGAAAGTAAATAGCAGGACATCGAAATTGCAGAAACGGTAAATGACAAGAATTTGAAAGTACAGAATCTTAAATTGCATTAAAGGTAACTGACAAGTAATTGAAAGTACAGAAACTTAAATTGATGAATGTAAATTGCATGAAAGTAAATTACCAGGGAAAGTAAAGAAAGCGATAAAGACAATCAATGATAATGGAAATCCAGAGCTTTACTTCATGATGTGTCGTTCTCCTGTAGACTTTTCACTAGCGTTTCTGTTCTCTCTGCCAATTCCCCTTTTTCCTTCAATCTTCGCTCTATTTATAGAGCATCCTTCAGATAACCTCCTAAGAGTAGTTAACAAAAACTGCTACCACGTTCCACGTGCACGTCCCTTGAATTTTTACCTTAGTTCTACGGTTTAGAAAACTGCTTCCACGTTCCATACGTGTTTTTAACCGTTCCTCAATTTATAATTTAGCCATAATTTCGATAGCCGTGTAGGTTAACCATTCCCCTCGATCTCGATTTCAAATCTTGAGAACTTTTGAATTGCTTTTGATTTCCCTTAACCTTAACTTTTCACTTGATTCTTATTTCTCGATTTTCTTCAGCAATGGACATCAAATATTCTTCTTTCGATTCTCGATTCCAATTCTCGATTTATGTGTTCATACTGTTACAGGGTCATCGAATGTCTTCCAACCATCTTTTCGATTTATCAATTTTTTAACTAACATATGATCCTCGATTTTCTTTCATCCGCTTTTCGATCCTTATATCGATTTTTCCACTAACAAAATGCCCCCTTGGAAGAATATAAATATTTGTACCAATTTTATATTCTTCCAATTCCTAAAGCCCAAAAATAACTGTTTAGGGTTTAGGGTTTTTAGGGTTTTGCTGCTTTATGTCAAATATCAAATCACATCACCTTTCATTATCACAATGCGATATACTAACGCCACATATTAATTACCTTATTCTCATATTCGTCGTTTCAAATGCCTTAATTGGCCTCTTTAAATACTCCAATCAATTTGCACTATTTTTTACCAAAAACCTAACCCATCTTCTTTCTTCGCCACACCTTTTCCCCGTCTTCACTCTTTCCATAACTGTAATGGCGACTTCCAAATCTTTTGACTTCCCCACCCCGCCATTGTCGACGGTAACTTCAAATCTAATAGAGATAAACAGCAAAAAGTTTGCTCCAGTCCCCTTGTTGGAAGAAGCTTCACAGAAAATCGCTGAGACACAGGTCCTTATACCTTACGTAGTTGATAACGTAGATTATGCATTCGGTGGTCCTATCCGCTATTGTGGTGGATCGTTTTCCTCTTCTATCTATCTTCCTTCAGAGAGTAAAGCCCTTATTCATAAATTCGAGGTACAGATTGATTTTCTAAATGCTATTTCGAAAGTATATCGAACGGGTCCTCCCCATAAAAAGCCCTTATACATCAGATGGTTTGATAGAGTAAAGACTAAGTTTGGGAATCACTGGAGAGATATAGGGATTTTCGATTTTCTACACCTATCTCGATGCGATCTATCATTTCTGAATATGTCTATGTTTTTATCTACGGTCCATTTATGGAATAAGGATTTACACGCGATGGAGCTTCCCTGTGGTCCTCTTTCCCCCACTTTTTTCGAGATCGCTGCCATTACCGGGTTAAAGCCCACAGGGGAAAAATATTTTAAGATTGCTTTCCTTTCAGACGACTCTCTCAAATCAAAAATTGATTGAGATTCGAAGGCCTATGGACACTTCATCGAAAAACATTTTATTGATGACCAATCGGTAGCCGTTTCTAATGAAGAACATGTTGCTTTTTTGGTATATTGTCTTTGCACCCATGTATTTTGCCCTCGATTCATCAAAATCTCATCCCATTTTTATAATCTTGCCTACCCCGAGTTTGTTTGGCGAAACTTTTACTGGCTCATGTTTATACCACTTTCGATGAGACAGTCGATATTCTGAATACACAAAGACCCTCAGGAAATTTCTCAGGTCCTATATGGTTCATTCAATTATGGCTCACTTCGATTTTTGAAAGTATCCTTCCCCCACCATCCAAAGTTTCCCCAAGTTTAAATTTAGAAGGTGCCGATTATCGTCTCGACATTCTCATCAAAAACCCTCCAATGAGGCTAGTTATCAAACCTATCTGAAATTTTTGTTAACTCGATTTCATTTTGATTCATGTCTGGCTCCTTTTACCGTATACCATGGAAAAGTAAGTGATAGACTTTGAGGGCCAACCTGGTTTAAATCAAAATTCCCATCTCTTACTCCAGGGTTACAATCGGAACTAGTGGATGTATGGAGTAACTATTTGACCCAAGACGTTCTTGTATCGGGCTTTTAATCGAGGGATATCCAACTTGTCATCTATTACCCTCAACTTTTTTCGCGGCAGTTCGGTTTAAGTCAAGCTCTACCTTTTTTCAATCTCGATAGTTCCCCAAAGTCCAAGTTAAATGAATCGAATGTAGGACGGGAACTTGCCAAACTATTGTCACAAAGCCCGCTGCATTTCTACCCTTATACTTTTGAATGAAATTACTTATCTACTCTTGGTTTTTCTCAATGGTGGAACGATTGGTTTTCACGAATTCATTCTGACTTTGATATCGTCCAATTAAAATTGACTGCGCATCCTTCTCTCATTGTGCAGGATAAATCGAAGACCAAGAAAGGTACATACTCTCATTATCTTCAAATTTCTCGATTTGAAAACTTTTATCGAGAATGCTACAACCCTTTTAAATTAGAAGACACATTTTACAATGTTGTTATATCCCTAGCTAATAAAACAGACACCAACAGATCGAACCACAAAATAATCAATCCTCGAGGAAAAACCCCATTTGAAATGTATTGTCCCAACCATCTTCCCACTTTCCCTACAACCCCTTTTGGAATCGCCAAACCTTTAACTCATCCTAAATGGGTTCGAGAGTTGAGATCCTTGAAAGAAACTATTTCCCCAAAACCCAAGAACAAGGACATTTCGATATCAAAATTATCCTACTTCTCTTACCTAAACCTTCCTCAACATCTTCTTCCTCCCTGGCTTGTCCATATCGATCGAGTCAAGATTTTAACTCCATCACCTTTTGGTGAGATTTTATTGCCTCTTTTAGAAATATTTTTAATGTTCTTCAAATTGTAATCTAACTGTTTTTTCTTTCTCGACAGTTTCGAAGCCTCATAACGTCACAATCTCTGAGAAAGACTGGGAGTCCTCTGATGAATCAGACCCATCTGCCCCCACACAAAAACGAAAACACTCAGCTACAATTTCCTCATCTTCGAGAAAATCAAAGGTTTCTTTTCGATTCCCTATTATCTTGTTTATTTTGATTTCCTTTTCTATAGCTGATTCACTTCTCATTGTTTTCAGAAACAAAAATCCAAAAAGAGTCCTCGAACCGCTCAACCTATCATAAATCCATTATCGACGGACTCTAATACGGTCAGAAAGCGGGTCAAACAACACAAACAACACGATAACACAGACTCATTCAAGTCACGTAAGTTTCCCCTCTTTTCATATATATATATATATATATATATATATATATATATATATATATATTGTATATCTAAAATTCGAGAGGGTTTATAACATGATTCCAAATTTTGATATTTTTAGGACCATCCATCAGCTACAGTGTCGACGAATGTCGAATCTTTGGTCCAATCAGCAGTGCTAATTTTAGAGGTAAAGTTTAAAAATCTTGTTTTTCTTGACTCATTTTACATGTTTCCCTTCTCTAACCTATATTTTGAATCGCAGAAACCCGAGGATGTACAAAATCCTTCCCCCGCACCAACGCACATCGAACCACCTTCTCCTTTTGGTAAAAATTTCTTCCTAACTGCCTATTCTTACCTTATCTCTATTAGGATTTTAAATTCATTTTCTCAAACAAACTCATTCCCTTTCAGATAATGTTGTAAATATCCCCACAGTCCATATCCAAGATTCTCCTTCACTATCCCCTGCAGAACAACCAATTTCTCCTCCTTTCGGGGTTCCATCTGTCGAACTGATTTCATCGACATTGCCTCAAATAAGTGATCCTACCTCAGAAGATTTACCAGAATATCGAACTGCCATTGAAGAAGATCCATTCTCAGTTCTGTTATCTGAAGACGTCACTCCTTCAAGCCATTCATCTAAACCACCCGTGACGTCAATCGAAGAGGCAAACAAATTGATACAACAATTTAGGTCTTTCTTCTAT